>DWNR01004524.1:0-10816 GCA_018250455.1 Polygonus leo
GTCTGTACATGGAAGATATTCGAAAAAAAATTGGCTGGGGATACTTAGAATCGATAACAGAACACGTTCCAACAGTTCATGACAAAGTAGAATTGTAAATACGATGGAAATATAAGTTGCTTGTATGAGGTCCCCCTTAACTATAACTTTTTTATAAGCATAATCTGTGGAAATTTCAAAGGTATATTAGGTAGTAATATGATTTTTATATAAACGCATATTAGGACAAAGGACTTTGTCATAAAATAAGTCCTTTGTCAGACGGACGAATGTTCAGTGAAATCGTGGTAATGGGGTAATGCCCCACTTTAGGGCGAAACCCTAAAAAGGTGGCAGTAGCTCCATGATGCTTCACTGCACTATTTATAAGAGTAAATTTGAAAATGCCGTTTCAAAAATACGAGACTTACCTTTCGGCATATTTTGAAGAAAAAAATACTGTGACCTAATTACTTCGCGAATCGCCTCACGTATCGAACATATTTCGGAAAGAAATGTTCGTTGAGATAAATTATCTCGATCCATTTACTTGATTACAAACCTACATATCTGTCTAAGGCTTACGAAGAAATATTAAGCTTTGTAATTAAATAAAATAAATATGCACAGAACATTTATTTTATTTTTCTTCCAGTAATGTTTAGGTAATATCTAATAAAAAAAATGTCTCAAGTTGGACCCACGTGGTAGAACTCAAGTAGTTCGACCGGGGAGGTACCACCGCCACCCTCATAATCTTCTGTGAAGCATTTCTGTGTTACGGTTTGGAGATGTGTGATTGCCGGCTATAATTATACATGAGGCGCACATCTTAGTTTTCAGGGTGTAGAAACGCATCTGTGATGAAAGTCAGGTATGATTCAATCGTATTTGGGGATGATTACTCATGTCCATAGGCGGCAGTGACCACTTACTATCAGATGGACGGCATGCTTGTTTGTTACCTATACACCTACTATTAAAAAAAAACAAAGTTTCATTACAATCGGTTCAGTAGTTTTGGAGTTTATCCCAAAATGTATGACACGATATTTTTATATACAATATAATTTGTCAGGTGGTTAAACTCACCAGGAAAGTATCATCGCCACCCCCATAATCCTCCGTGAATTGAGTTTTGGTTTGGAGTGGTGTGGTTGTCGGCTATACTTACACACCAGGCGAATATCTTAGTCCTCAGGGTAGCAACGTATCTGTGGTCAACCTCAAATAAGATTCAATTGTAATCAGGGACGATAACTCGTTTGCTACATTTATACAAAAAATAGGAAGAATTAAATATTCACGATATAGGGACCTTCCGTGAAAAGGGTTATGGGTAGGGTTGAACTTAACCAAACTCAGAATATATGTATATACACGTACATATATCTGTGATAATGTTTAATTATATGTATAACATATATGTTTAATTCGTATAGTGGCCCTACATTCTAAATTCATACAGCGTAGCGTAGGTCGCTATATAAATAAATCAATTTGTCAAAATTATATTAATATTGGCATGAATACTAAAGTAGGAATTATCAAATATGAAACTATTATTAGGCTTGCGAGAAAGCGAGAGGCGCATTTACCGCCGGGATTATTAACAGTTATTGGGTTCAGCGGTATAACTCGGGATTAAATCTGTGTCAATTTGCATTTTATTATGATGACACGGCCCTTGAGCCTCAACTACTAATACGGCTTTGTAAGAGCTTAATTCGGATTCGTTATGATGACGATCTCGTCCCATTTTCATGTTAAAATAATCCGAAACCAACCCTTGTAGTTTTACGTTTCACTGCACTACAAATTGAGCTCGGTTTCAAAGAAAAAAGCAGAGAATACATTCAACAATTTGCAGGATAGCGGTAATTTCCGCGGTGAACGAAATAAGAGTATAAAGAGAAACTTTTACATTAACAATTTGACATAGATATATGATGAAAAAAGGATAATATCTTATTCTTTGTGGAAGCGACTTTCTCGTCGTTTTATTTGATGTGTTGTATGCCACGGTTTTCTGATAATCTGGATAATTTATGTGTACAAAGCAACATGAAGTTCACTTAATATGTGATAACTTTTTACACCAAATCTAAAGAGCTCAACCCTGCCTGCATGTAATCATAGAAAATGTGTTTTTAACAAATAAAATTAATTTAGATAATTTTGCTGTTGCTGGATGCAGCAATAAAGAGAAATAAGAGAAAATAAATTAAATTATTTATTTCATAATTATTTTAAATACATTAAATCATTATTACGACAAGGTCTTATTTAGGAAGCAACATTTAATTCTTTACATTTTATCAGTGTGTAGAGCAGTTTATCATCACCACCGTTTCACAAGGTGTTTTTGTAGTGGGGAAGAAAGAAATGGTGAAAAGAAAGCCCATGACAACACTGTCCATGTTTATAATATTACATTTACAACTCAGATTTATTATTATTATTATATTTTGGTTTACTTAAACAAACATATAACTAAATTTGGCCCAAAATACCTGATTGCGACTACAGCATCTATTTTACTATTGAAGGTCGCATGCGTTAAAGCGTGTGATTGATCGTTTGCCCCGTATTCCCGCCGTTTTAAACGACCCATCGTTCGCTTCATTGCCCATCTGACTCGGAGGTGCTTTACAGGTCTTTTCCTTAATTCGATTGCAGCCAACGAATCGAAACATCGCGGGTGTATTCGAGCACTAAGAGCGACGCCGAGAAATCAAAGGATAATTGAGATAACGACGTCAACTCATGTGAAGGTTATAATAAAAATTCTCTGTACATTTTTCTGATACATACATACGATCACAAGGTCGAAACAAAATCAAAATATGTTTTATTCAAAGTAGAGTCTTTACAGCATTATTTTTGAAAGTCTAGGAGCCACCACCGTTTCCAAGATGTTTCGTTATGAAGGAGTAACGGCGAAACAAACTCCATAACACACTCCATTAAAAAGGATATGTGTATGAATGAACTTACATCTTTCCATGATTTGTGGAGTTGGAATCACAGCTTTACTTCAGACCATACATTATTATCATTTAGACAATTACTTGTTATATAATAATTTTGTTACATAATGTAACTTTTATGTTGTTCTTAAGTTTTGTCTTTTCTTTCTAAAATATTTATAGCATGGTCTGGTCTTTTATTTTAGAAACGAATACAGTTCCCCATAAAAATATTGTTATGATTATGTTTTATAATTTTATTACGTCACTGTAACTTTGTTACAGTTTTTTTGCTGAAATATTTTAAAATATTTGTACTATAACATACATATTTAAATACCTGCCTGTTTCTAAAAATAATACACTTATTCATGTTCGTCTATAACGGAACAGTAACTTAATACGCATATGCCACGTCAAATTATCTCCTTAACTTTATTTTACCGCTACGATCCTTGACAGCTCGGGTAACACGCTTGCGGAACTCGAATAAATGGGAATTTATGCGGAAGAAACAAAAAATTCTCTTGACGGCAAAGAGCACATGAACGTGAAACAAAGAAAGCTGGATCGTGTTCTTTTCAGGGTTCCGTACGCAAAGGGCAAAATCGGGATCCTATTACTAAGACTCCGCTGTCCGTCTGTCTGTCACTCTTGAACCGTGATAGCCAGACAGTCGAAATTTTCACGGATGTATTTCTTTTGCTGCTATATAAAGCAAATACTAAAAAAGGAACAAAATAAATATTTAAGTGGGACTCTCTTACAACAAACATGATTTCTTGCCGTTTTTATAGATAATATTACGGAGCCTTTCGTGCTTGAATCAGACTCGCACTTGGCCGGTTTTTCTTTATAAAGGAGCATCAGGACTGTGACATTACGTTAGTAATTAAAATCAGAATGAATTCGGTTGAGGTTGAACAGCGCCTGCAGTGAGAATCTATTAATTTGCCAGTAAAGCTCGGCCATTACAGGCGACTCGCCAATTATTCCGCTCTCCCTCGGTAATTAAATCCTATGATGTTCGCCAATCTAAGACAGACGCCGTTTACGATACTCGAATTACGGTTTCATTGCCCCTAAAAAGATATATAGAAAAGATCCATTACGAGCCCGTTCTTTAATGAAAATTTAGTTTCATTTCAAGAACTGTTAAAAATGAATAATAAAGCTGAAATTAACAGTTCGTTCAAATTACCACTTAATTTTAATGGCAGTTTTAGTACACTCTTTATTACAAAATAACGAGAAGAAATTAAACAAGAAATAGATCTAAAATAATTTATTTTTTTGAGTCTTGTTATAAAACAATAGCTTAAAACTAACTTAATCAATTATTTTTACAATAAACATATGCACCTATATAATAGTAATATTTCTACCAATAGTTATAATTTATTTACATCTGGTTTCATACAATAGATGGAAATAAATTGGTATTTTAGGAGCACTCACCTTATTTTATACAGTTAACTTCAGCAAATAAATGATCTACGAAAATGGTCGCAAATATTCACAAAACCAGTACATTACTACAATATAGTTATAGGTACTCTGTGCCAATATCACACACAGCCTGTTTAGGTACTTTCAACATTTTATACATAACAGACAAAACAATTTATTTTAAATATTTACTGATGCACTTGAATGCTTTAAAAATATAGTACTATTTAAATCCAACCCTTGATTTCAAAACTGCAAATAAAACAATTTAAATACTAAAATAGGCATACGTTTTCACAATTTCCTTAAGTACAAAATTCTATCCATAGCAAACAATAGTATTAATACTGCTAATATTTTATTTCAACGGAAGATTATTGCTTTAATTCTCGAACAACTACTTACTTGTAAATTAACTCTTATTTAATCTACTTCAATTATCTATACATAATACACAAAAATATTAGTCAATATTTTAATAATGATTACAATATTTTAAGCATGTGTCACAAGGCACTATTCTAGCGAGATTATCTATTAATCAACGTATTCGAAAACAAGGTAAACAATTAGTACTAAATTCGGTTTAACATTCCGAAATGGGCCTAAAATTATATTTTATGGCAAAACTAATAGCAGTTTAATATGATCAACTTAACAAAATTATAATAGGTAAACGATGTGAAAGTTGATTTTTTAAATTGAATTCGGTACAGCTATTCTACATAAATGCTTTTTCTATTCATAACGTACATTCACTGTCGTTTATTACATATTTAATTATCCTTAAATCTAAATTGGCGTTAGTATTGCTCTTCTATATTTCAAAATTCTGAATGGACGCGAATTAATTTAATGTTACTAAGAAACTATTTATAGTTGTCGAGTTGTTAAATAATAGAATTCAACTGAATAACAGGAATAACAGCGTTCGCTGGTAATTATACGTTTTGTTCCACACGGTATCTTACACTACTTACAATTCCATCATTGTTTACAGTCATGTTTCAATTAAATATTTTATGTGCCTACTCTCTAACGCAAAACTGATATCACAGCATTTTGTATTTTGTGGATCATAACCATCTTCATCACTTGAAATATTTACAATACATTTCCAACGCGGAAGCGTACATTAAGATAATAGTTTATCGCTTACAAACGCAATTACTGAATTCAAAGAAACGAAATTTACGATAATAATTTAACATTAATTTTCAGTCGCTTTAATCAACAATAGTAGATACTATTCAACATCAACTTGTAGGGACGTACAACATGAACTATTGGGTATTACATTACAATGCGTAGCTCGATTGTGATCACAAATAAGTTAGCTTTATTCAAACAATGCGAAGTGATCCATCAATCAGAAGCAATAGACTCAGTGATCCTGTTAGCCGATTGTTCCCTGATTTCATCTTTCTCTTCCATTCAGTTGTTTACATTCATACATTTTCAAACATTTGCATCATCACTCATAAATCTATCGAAACATTAGATCTTCAACGTAAATTTGCCGCAATAATATAAATCAAGTAAATATTGTTTCTTTTACTTTGTTTTATATTAATTCAGTATCACTGTTGAGTACGCACAAGGCTATAGAATACAAAATATACCAACTTGGTTATTTTTGAGTTTGAAAATGTAGAACCCGTCAGACGTTGCTCACGACTGTCATAGTAAACGTTTGCAGCGAGTATATCGGAGGGATATCCGATAGTGCATGTTAGACGTGTCTGTATAATTCATTAATCATCTGTTCTGTGCCCTATCACCGGAGCGAGGCCACGATCTCATTGCCCATGTTGTTCTGCTGGCTCGATGCATTCAAGTTTTTCGAGCATTGCTGAAATGGAACGTCTTAATAAATAACATGACTTGTGATATTGTGATTTATTACAACATTATTCGTATATTTTTTCTCTAACTCAATCTGATGGGATGAATAAGGTTTGATATAACAAATGACTTTAATATTCAATGCTGGATATATCGGTCAATCGAAATACAGGCCGAATGTAGAATATTATGTTTTTATTGACTGCTTAAGGCACTAAGTTTAGACGTTGTTATGTTTAGGAACAAACAGAATACAATTATTTAAATTGCTTTTAGATCGTTTATGTTAAGAATTCAGTTTTATAACTATTGAGAGTATTGTATCAGTTAAAGTTCAGAAATGTTTTACCGATACTTATAATTATAGGCAATCGTACTTTTTAATTGGTTTCATGACTAACTACTAAACTAAATGGAAATGCCCGAGAAAGTCCATAACTATAATTAAACTGATGAAATGTTGAACCGATGGATTATATAGCAAATATTGATTCCAATGTTCTTTACACTAGAAGTAGTCCTTAAGTTACCAATTTGAACATAGAATATGTTTAATCATTTAAGATTGAATTTGACGTTTAACGGTAACACAATATTTATTTTTATCAATGTTATCGAATAAAATGTTTCATATAATAGGTTGTTCGGAAAGTAATTTTCCAAGGCGGGAGAGACAACTTACCATCAGGTGGACCGCATGGTGAGTTGCTTTATACTATTGAAAAAGCTAATGCAGACAAAAAGTAATTTAATTGCTTCAAATCCGGAAAAACAATACGTGCTGTAAGATCGATTGAAGATACGATATTAATAACAAAATGTCTTCCCGAATAACTCATTTTTTTACAGAAGCGCTACATGCTACGGCGATATATGATGATATATGCATTGTTTACAGTAAACTTACCAAGCACTTCTGTAAATATTCTGGCCCGATTTTGTAGACGATTGCCTAATTATTTCTATTTTACTTACCATTTGACGCGACTCCCACGCTTTCATCGCGCTCTTGTATTTCTCAAACTCATGACACCAGTCGGAGTACACTTGTTTATATTCCTGAGATTTATTCGGCTGTGTACATCTATAACAAAATACATTCGTTATAATGTCATATCTTGAAATTATAAATACCACCTAAATTAAACCAACAAATTCAAATCGAATTCAAAAGTTTTTATTCATCATAAGGTACATGAATTACACTAGATGAATACAAAATTATTTGGTAAAAAAATATTCAAATTGATACATCGGCTTTGAGCGCCATTTTTAGGCTAAGGTTGACCGGAAGAAAATTACCGGCGGAAGAAATGATTGTACGTCAATTGAGTTTTAAATTGTTTTAATTAATGTTTTTCAAAATATATCATTTGTATGAAAATCAGAATTTTATTTAGTCTGGTCATATCTGTCAGCGTTGTTATCGTAAAAGTCGAGTGGACAGGGAGTTCCCAAAATATTTTTACGCCACGCCACAAATTACTCAAAAACAGATTCAGTGTCACGAAATCATGTAAAAATATTCACCTGTGCATATCTATGTCTAAGTTATAAGAGGCAATTAGTGTGGGCCCGAAGTAGCACTCGTAGCGACCGCGATCGGCTTCCGTCACGGACAGCACCACGAGTCCGCGCTCCGCCGTCTGAAGCACCCGCTCCCAGCTACAACAATGAACTCAGTGATCTAAGCTTTTGTTCCTCCAAATAAGTACGTACTAAGTCTTTGTTCCTCGTAACCTTGCGCATGGAAAATCATTGTTAATCGCGTACAACTCAATCAAATAAGTACGTACTAAGTCTTTGTTCCTCGTGACCTTGGGTATGGAAAATCATTGTTAATCGCATACAATGCAATCAAAAATACGAATCAGTCTCTCATTTATTCGTATTTTTGTATCCTAGAAACAGTTGTTTCACTCCTTTTAATCACGATAGACGGAGATGTTTTTTTTTATTTTTTCTCCGGTTTTTATTTTTAATCATCCCCAACTACGATTGCCGATTGCCTAAGGTATTCGTTTCGTGTATTAGTATAGCCGACGCCACGCTTCTCCAAACCAAAACGGCGGTGGTACCTCAGAACTAAACAAATTCTACTACCTGGTGAACTTTACTATAAAGCACTGAAATTTAAACAGAAACGAAACCACGTTTCTGTACGACGAGTTAATCCTTTGTTACTCGAAATTAAGTACATATGTGGAACTAAATATGTATTCTTTGTCATTTCGGACTCATGAAAATTCAACGTTATTTACGATACAATTATATTTAAATTAGTTTAACCACCAATGTTGCTCTGCTATAAAAATTATAAAAAATTGGGGGTTGGTGATAGAAGGATGAATGATTAGGGGTACCTGTATGATTTTTAAAGCAAAACCATATTAAAATAAACTATTTTGTATAATATAACTATTTAACAATTTTAGGGGTGGACCATCCTTATCACAAATCAGATCGAATTGTGAATCTAAACCATTCTCGAATCATTTTAATCTCACACAAAAAAAATATCGGTCCAGGCGTTTATGAGGAGTTCAAAGACTAAAACACGGACACAATAAAATATATAATAGATAAGATGCTTTTAGGACGTAGGTATGTTATTACACTATTGTTCTCACCACTGAAACCTATTACAAGTTTTGCTTCCTTCTTTTAAAAACATATGGAGTACTTTCACCCAACTCTTCATGAATTATGTCACCTGTCTTTCAGTCATGAATATATATATATATATCAAATATTTATATCAAACCTTAAACAGAATAAAATTCCTCTCTAGATCATTCACAAATATGTAATTCTAACTACATTGAAACCTTGAGAATGCTAGCGAAGTAGGAATGTTTTACGTTACATGTTCAACCACACCCGTAGTCGAAAAGCAGCTTGCATTATAACATATTGCTTGAAACAATAATTTCCAAAAGGTCAAATATTTAATAAATTATACTTTCCAGAAACAGACACATGGAAATCTACTGTATATAACCTACAGAAAATGCCTTATGTTGTCTGTTAAAACTATTTATAACTAAAAAAATAATAAATTATAACAGATATAACACTTCCTATAATTATTTCGACAACAGGAGTAATCCAAAAACACTTCAAAATAGTCTTAAAACTTTAAATATTAATTACTTTATACACAATCTTCTTCAAAAGCTGTTATTATAAACACTTGCAGAATAGTAAGAAAGGTCTTATCATTTGACGTTTGAATTTATGGAATTCCTAATTTTATATTAATGAACCTCCAATTGCTGTTAGGCCAAAAACCCGCGGTAATGGAATTTATCCCAGAAATGGGTGATAGGTTGAAATCTAGAGAAATATTAATAATAATTCTTAAAATAAAATTACTTGTAATTAATTTTGTATCGTCCTTTTTCCCTGGAGTGGTGGTACCACGACACGACCTGATCCTTCAGCGCTTCGGGCGTCTTCCCGAATGCCGCCAGGTGCACACTCTGGCCGAAGCCTGCACGCACGGTGCGTAATGGTGCACTGGCCTCGCAAATGGACGGTGTCGAGTTAGTCGCGTCGTGCAGCAACCCGGGGGTGTAGGGCCGGCATGCGCCCACTTCCTTGTCCCACCCACAGTATGGGTCGAGGACGCAACGGACGCAACTGTCGTACCTATGTGAGGAGAGTATCAAGTAAATCAGTGTGCAATAAATAACTTATTATATACTTTACGAGCATTCCAGTCAAGAAACGATTGTAAAATCGTTTCTAGAAGCAAAATTATACGACTACAAATATTTTGAAATTACCGTTACCTATTTATTTTAAAAAATATTGAGACTTGTCAAAATATGTTCGGTTAGTGGCAACTGCCGTACTCTGTTGTCGGTGTCGAGGTAAAGCGTGTGCGAGTGTGGCGATAGTGCCAGCGTGCATCTCACGACCGCCACGCGGGAGTCACCGCCCATCCACTATGTTATGTTGTGTAAACTTCGTCTTTGTCTGCTATGTACTTATGTACCTTTCTGCTGCTGATGTATTCTGTTATAGAAGGCGAGGTAGAGCGCATGCAAGTGGTGCGAGAGTAGTAGCGCGCGCACTGGCTACGCGACCACCGCGGGCCACACGTCCGCCACGCGGGAGCCGTAGCCCGCCCACCGCACTATCTTGTATACGTCTACTAACTGACTTACTTCTATGATACTCTTACCTATGTGTGCAGGCACGTAGTGGCAGCTGTCGTATCCTGTTGTCGGTGGCGAGGTAGAGCGCGTGCGAGTGTCGCGAGAGTGCCAGCGCGCGCACCGGCTCCGCGCCCGCCGCGCGCCACACGTCCGCCACGCGGGAGCCGCCGCCCGCCCACTGCACTATCTTGTATACTTCGCCTGTGCCTGGATAATCACTTGTTTATTTACATACAAACTAATTATGTTTTGTTTTAATTGCATTTATCTCATTTTTTATTGTAGTAATTAATACTCAGAAAGACGTACATGATAATTTATTAAGAGGATTATGTATTAACTAGCTGACCCGGCAAACGTTGTTCTGCCATATAAAATATTACTGAATTTCCCGTAGGAATGAACGTTTTT
>DWNR01004525.1:0-10815 GCA_018250455.1 Polygonus leo
AAGTTTGTAAGTATGGATGTTTGTTACTCTTTCACGTAAAAACTACCGAATGGATTTTAATGAAACTTTACAATAATTATAGCTTATACATCAGAATAAAACATAGACATACAATTTTTTTTAATAGCAGAGCAACGTTTGCGGGGTCAGCTAGTGCCTACATAAAAATATAACACACATATAAATAAAAAATATGTCTACTTTGAATTAAAATTTACGTATCGCACCGCATACGAAATATTTATTGCCAGTATTGCCAAATTGTAATATCGATCTCTTATTTAATTAAATTACATTTGTAATTGGAAAGTTCGTATTGAAAATTGTGCAATACTTTATTTAATTTCAAGTTTATTTGAATGCAGTACGTCTGATGTTTGAATTATATTTTCCGTTTCTCCAATCTAAAATGTTTCAGCGCAGCGAAGGCCTAATATAATAATTATTATAGACGGCTATAAGCAACGTACGCTAATTAGAACAAAAAGTTGAATTGAAAATAAAAGAGAAAATAGAATTTTCCCAAATTGAATTTTTGAACTTTCAACTAATTGTAATGAGAAAAATTAAAATTTCATATTTGCAATATAAATTGCAATTATTAACATTAATCTAATTAATACAACAGCAACCAGTATTAATTTAACTTATGAACATAATTTTCAGTTTGTATTATTATTCAATCGGGTATTTACAATGTGTTGGCATAATGGCTACCTACGTTAGCTGCGCACGCATTAAGTGTGTTTAAAATATTAAGTATTAGCATGTTGCTGACGCGAAGTATTACTCTGTCAGCAAAGTACGTTCGTTGCACGATTTTAAAACATTTAGTTAATTAGTTAGTATCGCAACAGTCGTGAGATACTGAGGAACAGAAGAATTAGCGCGCGGCACAGTGGGGATGAACCTTTATGATGATTATAATTTGGAACAAATGCACAGCAATCTGTCAAGTCTGTGGGTAATATAAAGTAAGTAAGTTCACGGGAATCGTGGCAATTATTATCGTAGAAACTATTTCTTTAAGGAAAATATGCATAGGCTTAACGGTTTATTCCGAAAATAAATGCATGCATCATGATTTAGCATGTGTGATATAACAAAATATTCAAATAAAAGAAAAAGATTTTCCAGGTGGTAGAACTCATGTAGTTCGACCAGAGAGCATGGGCGAATCCAGGGGGGTGGTCATGGGGGTCATGACCCCCCCTGGGCTGGGCCCAAGACCTTAATGGACCACTAAATAAAATTGTTAAAAGGTATTTTTAAGTAGGTACTATGTACGTACAGTACTTACATTCATTAATAAAATAACTTTTTACTTGTATCTATTATTATAAAAATTAAATTATAATTTCTTGTGATTTGAGCACGACTACGTGACCCCCCCTGGCGCCAAAGATGGATCCGCCCTTGCACTTAATAAACACTTTATGCGGTACGCATGTTGGCGCCAGTGCTGGATTGAGGAATACGGAACGTCATCTTTCTCGGCAATTTCAAATCCGATCTATTGGATTTATTTTCAAGAATAAGGGCTCTGGTATTGTAGATAACGGTTTAAAAAAAAAAAACACAAATTCAAATAGGTCAAAAACGCTAAAATTCATTCATTCCACTCAGGTTCTAGCAGCCTGAAATAGCATTGCATACGGAAAATATTCGGGATTCTTTTTACAACTACGTAAGTATAACATTAATTTTTCGCGCTCTTAGATACTTTCTGTTATGATGTGGTTGGCACAATTATCTAAGTTTTTACAATGAATAGGGCAAAATACACACAACGAATTTTTCATTATAATCGTAATTTTGTGCACAAAATTTTGAAACACCTTATTAATTTTAATTACATACGAGGTAAAAAAGCAATACCATAGTATTCTAAACATTTTTTAAAGTAAATAATGTTAACAATATGAATTTACATTTATCATACATATTACAATATTTATAAGAAGTTCTATTCCCTGAACTATTAACAATGATAATTTTTAAACATAGAATTTTGAAGGAATCATTGTAACAACGAAATAATTACTAGATGTTTTATGTCGACGTCGACAATTTTTAATATAGTTTTAATAGAGAATAATCAAATTAAAATGTTAAATTATTAACAAATTTTTATCCCATTCTAAAGGAAAACTTAAATATAATTGAACTACAATAAAAATATAATTTGTAAAATGAACTTCGTAACGACAAATTTCGAGCCCAATTTACAAATCTTCACTTTTGTATTGTAATGTTAATAGCTAACTTCCATAAACACTCGTTTCAAAATAAGCCTAATATTAAACATACTTAAGATTATGATATTTATCTCTGAATTTTTCTCAAAAGGAAAAATACACATTATATGTTGCGGTGGTATTCTTAAAATTACAAATTGAATTAGCTATTCTAGATCTGCATCTAAGAGGACTGCTCATCCTACAGTCCTTTTGCATGCATGGTGGTTTATCATTATGATTGCCTTGATTTTTCAATAATTCCATCACATTACCGCAAAGTTGCTGGTAAGATTGCATATTCCAAATAACCACAATAGTCAGATTTTCATGTACCTAGAATACACATTAATGCGATAGGCGCTGACATACCAAAGCAAAAAGAGTGGCGAAGGCCTTGTATATACATAAATATGTAACATTTTTTTTATATTATTGAACAGAAACATACATAAGCTTGCTTTGGCAAGAGTTTCTCATACTATGTATACACATACCCAAGTATAATAAAATATATTTTTATTTGTGGGTGTGGTCCTATGTGTTAACTGTACAAATATAGTAAGTAATAAATGAGTGAAGAAATAACAGTTTCTTAAAAATAAAATAACTATAATGCTTGTACACACTGTATTACGACGCGAGTGGTCACCGGTTTTTCCCGGGTTCGATTCCTGGCAAGACAGGAAATTTTAATGATGCTTTTGGATCTCTGTTCTGGGTCTGGGTGTTGGTGCGTTTGTCTTATGTGTGTCCATTGTACCCACGATACAGGGAATCCTACAGTCATTATATTTGTAGAGTTAACTCACAGAGTACCACAAACGAGATGATTTATTTACACAGATACACATTGTGTTACTTTCAAGTTGGCGAATAAAGGAAGTAATTGCGATATTTGTATTTACAGTACAGATAAAAACATCGTCTCTTTACTGTTTTTGCTGTGAAGTTAAGTATAATGATCTCTGCCTACAATATTGTTTCACCTTGAAGATGGTGGTCCTTTGTAAAAGTGCCATTGCATCAAGATCTATCAGACCAAAACGCAAATCGCTTATAAACATTGCGACTCAGCGCTAACAGGTGGCGGTGGTAACATCTCGTAATCCATGCAATTATGCCATTTATTCGCCAACATCTCTACATCATCATTATCTACACAATTCCTACTGGTATTGTCCCGGCGCGCTCGACGACACTTTCTCTAGCTTCTCGAAGTGTTTCCTGGCATTCCTGATGTTGATGAGCGTGGCCTCCGACGGTATCTTGGGGTCGGACATCTCCACCATGACGTACGTGTTGCTCGTGAAGCCGTCTATGAACGCCGCGAAGACGCTGTTGCGCACCTGGAATTTTAGAGAAATGTTAGAGAATACAAAAGAGTTATTGAAATTTTAGTTAACGAATATATTTTGGCGTTATCTTAGTAATCTGTAATGATGTAAATTTTAAACGGATGATTTTGTTAAATATATAATATGTACGATATTAGTTTGCTTTATGTTCTTTAAAATTCATCAAAGTCATGATTTAAACTTCTATCTACATCTTCAAAAGCTTATATTTCTAACAGAGGTTAATAAACATTTTTTTTAATTAGAGGTAATGGCAATTCAATTTCTTCTGCGTTACAGTAGTCACCTCTAATTTTTCAAATGATGTGCGTATTTAAACATAAATTATCACTTGCTTTTCGATAGGAAAATCGTGAAGAAACTTTCCCAACCAGATATTGTAAAAATACTCAAGAGTATGTGAAATCTACCAAATCACTCCAAGCCAGTGCCAGTGCCAGTGGACTTTGGCCTATAATCCTTATCCTTGTGAATCGAGACTCAGTGCCAAGCAGTGGGACAATAATGAGTTGTGATGATAATGTAACCCGCACCCACCTCCATGCTCTGGAACTGCGCGGCGAGCTTGGAGCAGGACAGCTTGAACTGCTTCACGATGTTGGAGACCTTCTCGAAGCGGTGCGTGTCGCGGTGCGGCCGCCGCTGGCAGTGCGACACCACCAGGAACGTCGCGCGCTCGAACAGCAACACCTGGAACATTCTTATCAGTTTAACACAGGAATCTCGTATGACAAAATGTCATTATGATATCAGGCTGCCAAAACCTAAGTGGCCTACCTACGGCTTAGTGACATTTGAACTTTATGCGTTTTTGTCATTTGAAAATAGTAATCTACAAAACCTGTAGTGCTAAACCATGTTAAAAAAATAGACCAGTCAGGTATTGTATACAGTCAGTAGGGTGTATGGTGTTTACTGGTTAGGCAACTGTGACTATAGCAGCCTATGTGTACTTTTGTATGTGTGTTTTTTATCAGGCTGAGAGTATTGGTTTATCTCTCAATCAAGTAATAATTAAATCTTAAATAAAATATGAAAAATCTAAATTCTTTTAATGAAATTGGGTTGTATATGAGCTGTTGTTGCTCTCAAATACTCATTACATACCTAATGATACAGCTACCTGATTGAAAACAGTAACTATTTATTGTTCAGTTAAATTTTCAGATGGATTATCGAAAGAATTTATGGAACGAATTGCCATAGTGCAGAATTATGGCTATTTATTACCTTCAAAGTACAGTTCCTATAGAATAAAATATCTCAGAATCACAAACCAAAGTCATAGGCGATAGCTAGTATGTACCAATCTAAAGTATGTACACGAAAGTATCTTACCTCATCTGCATCCACAATAGCTGCAAACTGTTTTAAAGACGATTCTAATGCTTTAACATTAGGTATTAATTTGTACACTATGCTCGACCATGCCCTGTGAATGAAACAAGGAATAATTATAATTTTTTCTTAATACTGACCTGGCTAACGTTGGTTTACATTTAAGTAATTTTAGTGTAAAAAATTAAGTATGTTTTTTGTTATATATGCATTCTTAAAATAAAATTTTCATGAACTTTTTAATTTTTAATACAACTATGATATATTTAACCTGTCTACTCACATGTAAAGAGTTTCATCCCATATACTTGTTCTAAAGCAGGTACATTCTAAAGGTCTAGAGAGTCTTTTTAAATCTTCAACTCTTTCTTTAAATATTTCCTCTCTCCGTTCCTCTGCTACTAAGTCCATTTTATGCACCAAGCAGAATATTCTAGCTTCCGGAGAGTTCTGTAACACAGAAAATGTTTTTTTGCATTGGTATGACTATCACACCCTTGGTCACCTACGTGCTAGACTCTGCAGTGACAATTTGTTCCTCAGGTGAAACAAAGGTAGAACCCAGATAAGACTTTGATAACCGCATTTGGAGTTGATTATAGGTACCCATGGAGGACAATGATCACAATCTGATGAACTGCAAGCATACATCTTCTACTTCTAAATAAAAATGAAATAAAACTAAACTTCTATTACCTCACATGATTAATACTAATTGGCCTTGGAATATTATATAATTAGAATTAATGGTATGGTATATATTAAGTGCAAATGGATTCCGAGAGGGGCCGGTTATAATTGATGATAAGATTTAAAAAAGAAGTTGGATAAATTCTCCTACAAAATGTGAACACAACATATAATTTCTATTGCATAATTTGTTTTTTATAAAAAAGATGATATTCTTCACAGTTAGATTATGTTTATGTAAATATTTCAGCTCAATTTACATAATCCAATCTACAATATAAAATTAGGACTAACTGTTAAAAAAAAAAATTGATTATGTTTATATCTACCTGTAAAATAGCTTCCAAGCATGATTGGTAGTAATGTGAATCCTTTTCTAGTTCTCGACTCTCAACATCAAATACATATATCAGGACTTCCACATTTCTGAATATATTGTCTCTTTGGGAAGCAAAGTAGTTTTCCATGAAAGCCTCCTGGCCACCACAGTCCCAGAGGTTGAGGACCAGGTTACCCAGAAACCGTACATGTGAGTGTTCGACATCAACTGGAAAAATGAAATAGATGTATTGATTAATGTTAATATTGATATTCATTAAAGTAACTAAGATTAATTAAACTCATTTATTTTTAATTTATAGAATTACTAGTGGGCAGGGCACATATCAAAATGCCATGAGAAAAAAATCTTATTGTGGAAATCTTTTGTGCCCAAAAGGATTTTATTTTACAGACCAAGCTACACACACATGCAAAATTCATTACAACTGATTAAGTAGTCCAGTGTGGATGAACACTGTGATATCAACATTTGTGTTTGTGATCAACCGTAATCGCAATAACAATTACATAATTATACTAGCTTACCTGGCAGATATTGCCCTGCCAGGTTTCATTTGTAATAACAAAATCAAGGTCATTAATCAAAATAAAACATAGCATGTTTTATGCATATTTTAAGTAGGACAATGTTACATATCTATGTGAAATTTCATTAAAATCAATCAATCAATCAATATTTTCGGAATTTAGTTCAGACAAACATTGTGATATGCGATTTTTACGTATAAAGATGTATAAGTTAGTGCATAATTTGCATATGACACAAGTATATACAATAAATACTGTACTGAGCCTAAGTATAATTAAACTGATATGACATTGTATACACTACCCTGACTCACTTTTATATCACATTTAACCTTCAAACACTGATAATAATAAATAAACTTATTGTATATTCCAATAAGATTACTATAAGAATGTATTAATATTCTAAGAACCCCATTACATGTTTATTATATATGTATATTAATTGCAGACCATGCAAATGTATACCATGCAGACATATTAGACTAAAGTAACAGGTAAAGTGATGAGTGTGTACGACAATAGTAGAATCCTTAGTGCATTACCTGTAATGCACTACAGAGTTCCTAAAGAGTTTCTGAACTCTTGCAGGAAAATTGAGAGATTTTTATAAGCAATGTATAAAATGCATTACTTTTTTACAACACAGTTTTTAAACACATTATTTTTACCTAGTTTAAAAAACGCACTTTAAAAAAACCACTGGAATTGCAGATTTGTCTACTTTATAGTGAGTGATTTCCATTGTTAATTTCCAGTTTCCATTGTTAATTGGTGTGAAATTAGAATAGGTAATAATAACATTTGACTTACTTGTTGCCCCTAATCGCCGTGTGTCCCTGGCGATGTAGTTGGCAAATATTATAGACCTCATACTGGTTTTTCCCGAACCACTTTTACCCATCAACAATACCTAAAAACAGTTTATTAAACATATTTCACACTCGTTTTTATTATTTATTATGTTCAAGCTAACAAAGAAATGCTGTAATTACCTTCTTCTTCATATTGAATAATTTGTTAGACTTGAGTTGTGGAGAAACAGTACTTCGATTTCAATAATGTGGCCGTTTAAAGTACTTTTGAAGTCTGTATGAGCATTAGTGGTTACAGTACTTAGTGCTTCAAGTATGCAGTTATAAGTTTTTTGTTTTGAAAAATCTAGTCAGAAATGTAGGCGTAATATTTTACGTGACGAACTGACGATTCTTTTGATTGACAGCGATGACAAATAACATGAAAGCATGACATTTTTGACACTAATGTCACAAAATGAACAATTCAGCAAAATTAAAAATGTATACAATGAAATTGATAATTTTAAAAGTAAAAATAAAAGCCCTAAAATATATTTTCTAATTTATAAAGTACCTTAGAGGATAATCCATTTCAGAGAAATAAATGCATAATAAATACATTCGGCATTTTATAGATATTTTAATAAATTTTATAATAATACCACCTAAATCCTTTCAACCAAATAAATTAGACAAGTCTGACTTATTGGAATATTATAAAATTAAATTTCAACTAAGAAATTAAATTTCCACTATCAGAGGTTTGGAACCTCTGATAGTGGAAATTTACTTTGTATAACTATATATATATAAGGGGAGAAAATAACACTCAGAACCACAGATAACTATATAAGTACTTAGTACTCAGAACCGTTCCTGCTCAAGTCCAGTGAACTTTCTTGTTTTAAAATTACCTTCCTCATTTTATATTTAGACATGATTGAGATTTCTACTTAAAATTATATTTTTTTAAACTTTTTCTGGTTTACATATATTATCTTCCTCCTTAAAAACAATTTGAGAAGCATCAAATAATATTATAAAATAAAAATTGTAAGTGGAAACACTAAGAAACAAAGATTCAAAACTGTCAAAGTCATGCGTAATGACGAATGTCACGTTAGGAGTTTGGGAAAACGTGTAGATTATCTCAACAAATAAAACAAATATGTTATTACGTGTGTAAAGTTTTATTGTGCTACGTCAAAAATGGCTCGTCACCGTAATGTTAGGAATAGGAATTATTCAGACGATTACGATTACGACGATGTTTACGGTCAATCAGTGGAAGAAGACAGCTGTTTGTCCCCGAGCGATACAGCACAGTTTATGTATGACCGGTCCCGGAACCAGCAGGCGATATCGCACTACTTGGAAAGCCATAACGACATCCAGGAAGATGCGGAAGATGAACAAGATACTACAAGACCGGTTCTCGAGCGCCGTGAGTCTTTAGATCTACGTAGCCTCAATCTTAGCGAAGACGATGAAGCCAAACTTATGTCCTGCTTGGATGAGCTGCGGAACGTCTTAGGTGACACTATATCTGATAACATACTCATACAATCGGTACTCAATCATAATTTTGATTTCGACAAATCCTTAGATGAGATTTTAAATAACAATAAGAATAAAGAGACTGAAAGACCTAAAGACACAGTTAAAGTACCTGTAGTAGTCGTTGATAATATCAAGGCACCGGTTATTGCAACCGATTCTACTACAAAGGTAATAGCAACAAAATTGGAACCAAAGAGTGCAGTTGTTACAAAAGGATTTAAAGTAGGTTTAGATGGAAGCTCAAGTAGTCGTCCGCAAACACCGCGAGATCAATCTCCTGCTACTGACAGGATAACACTTAAGACTGAATTAGGCGAAGAAACTCGTGTAAAAGTTAAGGAGAATAAACTGGATGCTAATGCTCAATACACAAAAGAAAGAGGATCAGATAAAGATCATTTGTACATTGTCGTTATTGGACATGTAGATGCTGGCAAATCAACATTAATGGGGCGTTTATTGTGTGATCTTGGTGAGGTCAGCCAAAAAACCTTGCATAAATATGAACAGGAGAGTAAAAAGATTGGGAAACAGAGCTTCATGTACGCATGGGTATTGGATGAGACTGGAGAAGAAAGGGTGAGAGGAATCACTATGGATGTTGGCCGAGCTCAATTTGAAACTAAGACAAAGAAAGTGATTATCTTGGATGCACCTGGCCATGCAGATTTTATTCCCAATATGATAACGGGTGCTGGCCAGGCTGATGTGGCATTATTGGTAGTTGATGCAACACGAGGGGAGTTTGAGTCAGGATTTGATTTTGGTGGCCAGACTCGAGAGCATGCTCTCCTGGTCAGATCTCTAGGCGTTAATCAATTAGCAGTTGCTGTAAACAAATTGGATACAAGTAATTGGTCCCAGGAACGGTTTACTGAAATAACTAAGAAGTTGAAGGCATTCTTAAAGCAAGCTGGATTTAAAGATGGTGATGTCACTTATGTACCTTGTTCTGGCCTCACTGGAGAGAACTTAGTGAAATCTCCTCAAGAAGCGGAGTTATTAAAATGGTATAAAGGTCCTTGTTTGCTGGATGTTATTGACAAATTTAATGTACCTGAGAGGCCAGTTGCCAAGCCATTCCGTTTATCTGTCAATGATGTGTATAAAGGTACGGGTTCTGGTTTTTGTGTGGCTGGTCGAATTGAAAATGGTGTGATCAACAAAGGAGATAAGGTACTGGTTTGCCCTACAAAAGAAATGGCAGATGTGAGGGGTGTAAGTATTAATGACATGTCCACTAATGTGGCATTTGCTGGCGACCAAGTCAGTGTGACTTTGTCAGGAGTGGACATGCAGAATGTGTCAATTGGTTACATACTGAGTGACCCTGTCCAACAAGTGCCCGTCACTTCCAGGTTTGAAGCGAGGTTGGTTGTATTCAATGTGAAAGTGCCAATAACAAAAGGATTCCCAGTTATATTGCACCATCAGTCTCTGGTGGAGTCGGCGAATATTGTAAAATTGAAGGCACAATTGAATAAGAGTACAGGCGAACTTGTGAAGAAGAAACCTAGATGTCTAGGTAATAATTCTGTAGCAGTAGTTGAGATAGAAGTGTGCAGACCTATCTGTGTGGAGCGCTACAAGGATGTAAAGGAACTTGGACGTGTAATGCTCCGTGTAGCTGGTGTTACTATAGCAGCTGGTCTCGTAACAGATATTTATAATACTTGAGTGATCTGATTGTACTAATTATGTCATGGCTCCTGACATTTATTTGCCATACAATTATATGATGCAGAGATTGTAATATAAGGAAATTGTTGAAACTGTAGGTATTTGTTGTGAACGAGTTGTTAAATTTATATGAGGTAAACCTCAAATTGTTAACAAAGATAAAATAACGATTTTTGTAGCAATTATAAATTAACATTGCTTATGATAAGATAAGTTTAATGGCTTAATTTAATTTCTCTGCATTATATTATAAATATTATATGTATTTGTCAGATTATAAGACAC
>DWNR01004526.1:0-10815 GCA_018250455.1 Polygonus leo
GCTGATGGTATATATTACGTGGTAGGACACTATGGGTGACACATTATGGGTGACACATTATTATGACACATTAATTCCCAACCAATATCCATCAAATTTTAACGAGTGCCCAATGACGTGTGCGGCATAGCAGTGTCCTGGCGGATAATTACACCTTTACAATTAATCAATTCTGGTCGCTTTTCCTTGACCGCTGCAATCAATTTGCCCAGTTGCCAACAGTAGACCTCTAAATTAATGGTTTGGTTCCTTGGAAGCACCTAAAAATACACCGGACTTTTCCAATCCCACCACGAGCCCGAAACCTTTTAAATGCTTCTCAATTGCTGTATGTGAAACGTTAACTGATATGCAATCCTCCATGTACGATGTTGCGGGATGATACGCTTCGATTATGGTTTTGACTTTATCCTATTTAAGCTCTTATGTCATCTTTAAGAAAAAAATCTCCAGAAAGGATTTTTTCAAACTAATTCAGCATTGCCTTTCCATAAGAATTTCATCCCATACACATCACGTAACTTTTTGGCGGCTTGCACCGCGTTCATTACTTTATGGAAATAATAAAGCAAATATTCCTTTTTGCACTCCACATTAATATTGAGGTAAAAAAAGAGTTCATGAAAATATCTACACAGCAAACTAGTAAAGCTAGGTAAGGAATACCGCATACCGCATAAGAATAGGAAGATCATAACAGTTTCGGATATCGTAAAAATGGGAGTGAGAGACATCTATAACTGAAATCGGCAAATACTTATTTGCCTACCAAATATATGTATATCAAATAAAATTGTAATGTTATCTTTTTTCAGAGCCGAACTTACTCGCTCCAAGATTTATACACGATAGATACTTCGCGCCTGGGTGCGATAGTATTATCTTTTATCGTACTGAAAGGGCTAATTTATTACCCTTTGTACTTTTTCGTGGCCATTTTCATGGTGCTTGGGCTGCGTGAACATAAAAGGGAACTTGACGAAAGAGGAGTAAGTATGAAACTTAATACAAAATAAGTAATATTTTCACATTTCACCTTATGTGAAGTAATACATTTTAATAACATCTTCCTGTCTATCGGACAACACATTATAAAACCATCTTTAGCACTTTAGTTGTAAAAAAATCATTGTACTTTTTCTGCAACGATAAAATTGGAATTTGATTGTGAGTAAAAAGTGGGATCGTCATAAAAGCCCATAAAAGAAATAATCAATACTTAGAATTTTTTATCGGTATTTACGTATGTTTGTAAGCGTGTCACATAAAAACCGGTAATGTAATTGGGCTCACTTATAACCTAGTCTTATGCACATTTCTTAGGAATTATTATTTATTATCCCGACTTTTAAAATTCTGAAGTTTACTTTGAATAGAGGGTAAAGTCTCGTGTTAAATATATAAATCACTATCACTAATACAAACATTCTTTGTTATGCAGCACCCGATACATCATCGAGGATTTATTGATGCTTTTCGGTAAGTTCATGAATAAGACATCAATGTAACTGTAAAGTAAAAATATATATTTTTTAAATTTTACGTGTTAGTTCAAAATTAATTTCCTCCTTTCAGTGATAGCTGGCGGCGCTATAGGCGCGCCCACCCAGAGGACAACCTGGATTTGAGGGACATTCCTACGCCACCTCCACCACCAGCACCACGTAATTTGAGGTAATTTTAACTGTGAAGATCACTCATCTTCCTGTAGGAATTGATTAAGGAGGTGGTCCTTAATACCAACTGGAACAGATGTCTGGCTGTGCTCTAAGGATTTATTCTACCAGACGTTATACATACATTTTCGATCAAATCCGCAGTGGGCACAACACAAATGGGCAGTCGTTGTTTCCATCCCTACATGTAATACCATAGGCTGTAACAAAATTCACTTATATGTCCGTCCAGATAGCCTATAGTCTAGGCTAGCTTTGTCTTTTTACCTTATAATTTAAGATGTGGAAGGTATATAGCTACTCTGCGTAACCTTTTTAGCACTTCATCCAAAATTAATATTTTAAATCATCGGCGAACCAATAAAAAGGAATAATTTTTAACATTACATCGATTTCCTAAAAAAAAGAATGAAATCAGGATGTCTTGGGTCATAAAGAATTCGTCGACGGTCCTCATAGTGGATTGCGAGCCTGGGGTTTAACGGCCTTGGTAGGGGATGTGGTACAGGAATCTTTAACTATATCAAGGAAATGGTTACTTTTACTTTTATATATCTCCTCCATATTATCTCTTATATATTTTAAGTGGATATCAAACTCTGGACCGATTTTTAAATTAACCTATAGTCAGGCAAGCTAGTCAACTGATTGCTGCAAGCTAGTCAAATGATTATTTCACGCATAATGATGATTTTAATATTTTCACAGTCGCGGCAGTCCCGCTGAAGATATCCCATCTGTATCCAGAACGGTTCCCCGGCATGTGCCGGGAATGTCCGTGGAGGACGAGTGGACTCGCAGCAATTGGACTCCACCACACGTGCCCGCACCGGACTACAGCCCACCGCCGCGTCGTTTGAAGTCA
Source organism: Polygonus leo (assembly GCA_018250455.1). Lineage (NCBI taxonomy): Eukaryota > Metazoa > Arthropoda > Insecta > Lepidoptera > Hesperiidae > Polygonus > Polygonus leo. The sequence continues at coordinate 2,542 of DWNR01004526.1, forward strand.
GCACTTAAAACTGGATATAGTGGATATGCCTAATATGATACTGGCACAATTAGGGAAAACAAATAGAAGTTATATTGGAACATAAAACATAATATTTTTTTTAAAAACAACTGCACCATTTTGTGGTGGTAATCAATTCAAATGCAAAGTAAAAAACGATATGTTACCTTAGAGTATGTTGGGGCTAGGGAGAGTATATAATTCCGAGTATACTTTAGTTAGGCCGAGGTGACAAGATAAAGAAAATAAACAAGCTTGTAGATGTTGTAAAATTAATAAATAAATGTTACAACTTTAATTTAAAATTAAAAAAAATATAATTCTGATATTCTATTTTGATAACAGAATTTATTTTAACAGGTTTATTTGAGATATTTTCAATCTGTAATTGAATTTTAGTTTAAGTTAGGTTAGTTCGAATGTTGAGTTGTCGAAAATTTAGATAGGTATTTTCAATTTGCAAAAGAAATTTGCAAAATACCAAAATATAAATATGAAATAGTGTAGTTTACGGTCATTCCATCATAGTTAATTGCATAAAAATACTAGTTTTTACTAGTTATAATAACAATTTTGTGTTTTGTGCTCCTTAACAATAAAGTTTGTTGAGCTCTTCGGATATATTTGAACCTAACATACATTTTGATTCCATCTGTTTGATGCTTTGCATTTGGATTTGCAGATTATTACAACCAAAATTACATACCCTGGAATAAATAGACCGGAATATGTAATACTTTCTATTAGGATATTACCTTCTAGTAAAGCGATAGATATCAGGTAGTATTTTTCATTAGGTAGACGGTTAGATACATCAGATGGTGCCACTACTTCTATTCCTTGAAAATGGAAATAAAAACAAAATTTAATTAGTAGATTTAATTGGTAAACTTCTTGTAGCTTACGTTTATCTAACTATGACTATAGATTTATCTAATTTTATCTATCTAACGATTGATTTAGATACGATAAAAAATGTTATATTAATATAGCGTAGTAGTTAGGCGCTGTCCCTGCAGTAATGTTAATAGGGAATTTAAAGGTTCTGGATAGATTTTTCAGAATTCCCGCTATTTTTGCACGTGGCAGTTTTGAATAAAATCTAACACACGAGATGTTTTATGACCTAAGATAATTAAATACATTATTATACAATCAATACAATTTTTAAGCATATTATTTACATTATTAAATATCAATGTTTTTATTTAAATACATTATTAAACAATTAAACACATTTTTTTACCTTATTTTTCTTACCATATTATTTACCTTATTCATCGATTTTTCATTTTCGCCCATAAAATGTAACATGCAACATATGGACATCCTTTGACACAAAAATATATATTATTTTCAACATATATTTGATTTTAACTACACTACACAATATTAAATACACAATAAATTTATTACAACTAATACACAAAGAAAATTTAAGGGGCAATATCACAACATATATCTGTGAATATCTGTGATATTACTGGTATGTACTATGATAGTACTGTTTTACAATCAAATAAATTTGTATGTCCTGTACATAACTACCATCCTACTTAAAATAAATTACGTTCGCAAAGAAATGCTTAAAATATCTCCTGATTACGTTATATATCATATCGTGTGTAGTCGAACAAATAATCCACGCGTCGTCAAATATCGGGAGGCCCAAGTAGGTACTTGGCAGGTATAGGTTACCTGCCGAATACCTACTAAGAAGAAGGTCATATAATAAATTAGTTTCCAATGATTACTTCCCTGGTACACTCTATATTGCATGAGAAGAACAAAATAATTATTAATTCTACCAAATTCTTGAAAGACAGATGTATGTTTCATCTTTCATTAGTAAGTGTTTCCCTAATTGTGCCTTGATATAGACCAGGGGTCGGCAACCTTTTCAGTCGGAAGAGTGAAAAATAACTACAACAAATTGCCAAGTTTTTAAAGAGCCATTTCAATTTTCCAACTACGTAAAATAAATAATCAGTTAGTGGCGTAGCATGCCCTAGATGGGCCCCGTATCGAAATTCGTTGACCTTTTTTAGGAATATGGAACTAAAGAGCCATAGCTTCACATCCAAAGAGCCGCATGTGGCTCGCAAGCCGCAGGTTGCCGACCCCTGATATAGACAGATAGAGTATTATATATAGATTTGCATTTATGAACGCGAAGTAAAAATAAATATGTATATAGGCCTTATATAGACGATAATGCAAAACGTACGTTTTAATCTATATATATACATATATACAGAACACAGAATTATATAGTCTGTCCGCTTTGTCTTGCATTTTTTCATACACTTTGTGCACCGCGGATTTGAATTCAAAACGTGTGTCGTCTATATAGGGTCTGGGTCTGTGTACACTAAGGTAACATATAATTTTGATTTAGGTTAATATCTTTTGACATAGGGCAAGACATTTTTCCTTTAATAGGCATATCGTAAGAAATCTTTTAAACTTACACTTAGTGCAATATTTGTGAAAATCATTTGCATAGCATTTTTGTCCAAGTGGCAAACGCATTTAGTTAGTTAATATTTAATCAAATAAGTACCTAATTATAAAAATAATGAGTCTCGAAAAAACAAAAGAAATACAAAACGTAAACATATTCACTGAAAACATTTTAACATAAAAATATAATATTTTATTATCTTATTTTCTTATGATTTGTTGTTTTCGTTATTGTTTACTTTTTTATTTTTTTAGGTTTTTTTAGATATTTTACTTTGTTTTAAATATTAAGAACATTTTTTTAAGTTCCGGATATTAATTTAATTATAATCTTAATGTTATGTTTATCTTAATTTATTGTTTTATTTAAAAATATATTTTTAGTTTGTACGTGTGTTTTATTATTTATCTCATCATAAATTAAGGTTATTACACTTAATTTTAGAATAAACTTAAATAAAGCTACAATAACATTATAACTTACATTACACACACATATCTTCACGCCAAATCCACAACGGCTACCCCGGCAGAGAATATCGAGTGCCAAACGGCACGGTTCTTGCATACTTGCCTAGCTTCTTCGACTTTTATAACTTACATTACTTGTGTCAACTGTTACTTCGTGTTTACAATTGGTATCACATACCTTATCGGTTAGATATGGATTTGTTGCAATATGAATATTATTCGCAAATTCATCTCCTTTCATTCCTTATTCTAATTTAGTTAGAATCAATTGCCTATACTTATGGACGTGGCGATCTTAGTGCTCAGGGGTAGCAACGACCAATGTATGCTCGTTGGCTACCTTCATTCGATAAAAAATAAAAATCTATTGCCTTACGAAAAAAAATAAATCATCCCTCGCATTCAATATTGGATACAACTCTGAAATTTCCCCATATATTAGTTTATGTTCAAACCTTTGTTTAACTATTTAGAATACAGCACTGTAGAACATTGCACCATCGCCCTCGCTGCAATCTCGTAGACTTTACTGTTAGAAAATATAAAAAAAGTATAGTATCAGCGGCAGCGTAGTAAACAGTATGGATGATCTGTTACTATCACAGATATATTTAATTAATATATCTGTGGTTACTATTCACTATTATCCTCCATGTAAGATAATTTAGACATGGATATAGTCATATCCATACTACATACGTGCTGACATCCATTTCAAGAGAATCATTAAAAGTTGGCTTCCTGCGCGAAAAAAAAATCTTTAGCGTAGTTACTGTCAACGCCGCTAGTATAATCTTCGCGGCACCCTCTCGAACGCCTTAACTAAATCTATTAATTTTATAAATGTACTTACTGTCTATATTGTTTCTCGTTGATTTTATGTGGGTATAAGGGATTTGAATCCAGATATTAAGGATGAGAGAGTAATATTATAAGCATCAGCTTATGATATACTCGTTTTTAGATTTCAGTTCTACTTTCAGAATTTTCTTTATTTACTCATTTTGATTCGAATTATATTTGATTTTTTATATAACTGTATTAGACCAATAATTCGACAGCGAACAGCAAACAGCGAATATAAGCTATAACAGATTAATGCAAATTGAAAAAAAATTGCCATTGAATTTTTAACGACACTATCAAACATTGATCTAAAAGATATATTCCCATTCAAATTCGCTTCTCAGCCTTTACTTAACATTATATAACGGCAATACATCTCACACCATTCAATCACAAATAGGAATTGCGCGGCAAAGGCATGAACATACGAGTACATATGTGACAAAGACATCGTAATTTCGTATTAAAATTAATTTATTGCTAGCGATTGCCTTAGCAAATAATATTATCAATATTATTAGTGTAAAAGTATTGCCAGTTACAAGTACTGATCGTGGTTTAGTTTTTTCAGGACTGTGACAGATTTTGAATTTAGACGAACTACGAAACGTGGTATAAGCGTCACGCCGGTACCGGTCATGACCACTACCACGACACCGGAGTAAGTGCTCATCGAATGAAAAGTGTTGTGATAATGAAATGCGTATTTATCATGTGCTAACATCGTGTGAATGTTATAGAGACATCGAAATGATGCCCATGGCAATGCCTGCACGGGCCACTTCACCATCAAGAACAGTGCCCGCACCGCACGCCGTACCACTGCCAAATGTAGTGGGGCTTCCACAATGTGCCGTATCACCGACTAGAACAGTGCCGACGGCAGCTACCCCACCGCCAACTACACGAGTGCCCACACCGGGTACCGTAACGCCAACGCAGGTGGTTCCTACTTGCAGTTGCTACCTATCACCCCGGGTTATAATGGTGCCGAGCACCATGACATCAACGATGCAAAATTCTGTTGATCAAAGAAATCCTACAGCTAGTGACAATGTAACAACATATTTTGGGATCCCTTGCGCCATCTCGCCAACAGGATTAGTTACATTATCCAGCACGCCGGTGTTGTTATCGCCACCACCACCTATGCCAACAGCTGAAACTGGTGCTGGACCTGATGCTGTTACTGTTATTGAAGAGGGCATTCCGGAACCACAACAGCCTCAATCACGTTGGAAAGTGCCGTGAGTATCTAATAAATAATAAATTTAAATTCACAAACAATTTGCCTTAAGTTTCCTTTTTACAAAAGTCATTACATGTAACTAAAATTTGTGTTACAAGTTAAACCCTGTGCGCCTCACGAAGCTCTATGCGTCGGTATTAGCAGTGTTCTGCTTTTTTCTGTTTTGAAAGATATGTTAATTCAGTTTTAGTCTTGATGGGCTGACTCAGGCTTTAATTGTATCTGTTAGTGTAATGTTTATAAACATTTATGGTACACAAATTACAACATGACTATTTAGCTGGTATAAAATTGAATAAACTTATGTTGATTGATTACTAGAGGTTGGTTCCACTTATCAAATCCTTTTTGAAAAAACGGATCGCTTATTTGTTAACAATCTTTGTAATCTTTTATTTCACAAAAAAATAGTAAAAGTAACTTAAGTTCAATCGTCATTTAATTTTATCTAATAATACTTAGTGTTTATAAATTTGTTTCAGCTTCCTCCCGTTTTATATAACGAAAGATAAACCTTGTTCAGAATCCGATTCGTCATCTAAAAAAAGGTATGTGCTAAGAAAAATGTGAACGTTGAAAGTTCTTTTAAAATTTTAAAATTTTTAAAATCATACCATGTGTTGTTCAAAAGGGCAAAAGCTGAGAAGAAAAAGAAAAAAGCAAGGAAAGAACCTACACGAGAACAAACACCTGAACCTGAAAAGTCACCGTAAGTACTTAAAGTTATTCAGTTTACTTAGATACGAGTAGTAATAACACACATACAGGGTAGTTTTTCAAAGGCTACCCATAATTTTTTATGACAATCTACGTATATAAATAATCTATATATATAAAAGGCATAACTGACTGACATATCAACGCATAGCTGAAACTACTGTACCTAGAAACTTGAAATTTGGTACAGGGGTTTCATTCATGACGTAAGTGAGCACTAAGAAAGGATTTTTCGAAATTATACCTACAATATATTGCAAAATCTACGTGATTTTTGGACAAACTTTTCATAGTAGGTACGCGCAGTCATTGATAAGAAAACGCACATAACTAATGTTTAATACCAACTCTTGTAACATAAGTAACAGTTAAATAAGATTACGATTTCAATTTGTCCCTCATACTTTTTACGGGCCTAGAACCGTCATAATAGAACAAATACATACAAAATACTGAACTACTGTTTAAAAAACACACACTAATATGCTTATTTCATTTATTATGGCGTATTTAAAAACCACCGTAAACACGTCACGTCACTTAATTTCTCTCCACAAAAAAAGTCTAACGGGATAAGGTCCGGTGTGTTTAGGTAATCACGCACAGTGTTTGATGTCATGTTGAAAATAAAAATTACCGTGAGCTGAATATTTCCGATTTCACGCGAGTTTTTAAGTTGAACGAAACGAGTTTCTTTGTGAATGAAAATTTTAATTGAACAATTATTATGTGTATTTAAAGACAAAATGGTTCAATATTTTAAAATATTTACACATATTTTTTATTAAAAAATCCCTTATATTGCCGCTTCTAACCCATCTGACAAAATTTGGGTACCCTTTGAAAAAATACCCTGTATAATATTTTATTTAATACATTTTTTTTTATTTTTCTTTACATGAAGATACAAGAGATACTTATCTTTTACAAAAGTTCTGCTAAGTCGAAATTAAGGTCTATATTAAATATTATTTAGAATAAGTATTATTAATTTACTGTTAAGTATTATTAATATATTGTTAGTATGAATACATTATTAATTTCTTCAAAAATTGCAAATTAAAGAGGAGGCATAATAATTTTGAGAATAACATATTATAATGTAATGTACGTTAACCCAACATAATAAAAACACACTAACATAAAAACACAAACCATAAATATATTTTATTGTCAATGGGAATGAGTTTTTTTTTTTCTGTAACACAACACAACCACCGATTACCGTTAGGCCGATTCTGTAAATAATATTAAAATACACAAATCATGATGCAACATAAGTAAACTTTAATGTTTTAAGCACGTTTATGGAAAGTACATACTTACTAGCTGTAATCGGTTCACACATTTCAAGACTGCATCTGCATATCCTCGCTCAAAAAACAGTTGTTATCAATATCGATATGTAAAATTAAAATATATTCGATCAGCTAAAATTCGTTAAGACTCCCAGATACCAATACCAAGGGGACGATTTAATTATTTCGTATTTATATTCGTTATATTATTCGATATTTTATCATCATAACTATTATATTGTCTAATTTTGAAATAAAAAAGAACAACATTAATTCATTGCATATATTTTATAGGAGTATCTTTACAAGAATCAAGAACCGCCTCACTGGTCGATCTTCGCCTCCTGCGAGGGATCTGGCGTAAGTAATTACAATATAAATAGGAGACAATGTCAAAGGTTTTTTTGGTATCACTTGTGCCCATCTTTAGTTTTAATACGCAATAGTTTATTAATATCAGGTACACCACTATCGCTTAATAAAATAATATAGTAATTATGTTGACACAGCTTTTATTATTACTTTTCTCTATTAACATTTTATTTTTTATTTTTTTATCAATAGTTCAACATCGCGTTCAGTGCAACTGGACGTTTTGAATTTTGTATATTAGGTCTAGGCACCACCTAAGATAGGCTTTGGCCTAAAATTTTGGTGTGCATATTAATGAAATACTTATACACACACACACATACATATGCACACGCATACACACTCATACGCTCACGCTTACTTAAACAGTGACGCATTAACACAAATAGTAATATATCTTTATGTTTTAAATGTAATAGTTCTGGCGGGCGTAAAGAGCTGCTACACAACATTCTACTAATGCAGCTGTTTACTACTAATTAAATGTACATTTGTTTTTCTATGTTCAATAATTTTTTAATTTAAACACAATTGAGGACTTGCTAGTGAATAGAATCAACATTTTATCAATCGATCTGTTGAAGTCCATTGCTAATCATAGGCACTGGCACTGCTCCGGCCGACCCTGAGCCTTCTAAATATGTCCAGGTAGTCCAGGTAGTAAGGTGATCAATCGCTACTTCAGTTTGCTAATTGACTGATAACAACAGCAATCTTCGTTCCTTTGCAAATTTTCTCATTTCAATTTTGTTCATATTAGTTTAATATCCGATAATGCTCATTATAGTAGGGGAGCCCAAGAGGGGATTTCGGGATTTACTCGAGCGCGTCAGATTAACATATAGGGGGATGCCTAGC
>DWNR01004527.1:0-10814 GCA_018250455.1 Polygonus leo
AACGCGAGGCGAACATCTTAGTCCTCAGGGGTAGCAACGCATCTGTGATCAAACTTAGGTATGAATCAATCGTACTTAAGGATGATGATGTCCATGGGCGGCAGTGGCCACTTACTATCAGGTGGACTGCATGCTCGTTTGCTACTTTTACACAATAAAAAAAATATTGTAGTTAGATTATGCTTGATAATTAAACAGAACTTCGAAGTTGTTCTGCTTGCTCCAATTTAATTATCACTTGCTTGTACAGCGAAGGAAACATTATGAATACTACGTGAGTTTTGTTATTCTCACAAATTACACTGTAGTATCCTGTAGGGTCTTATAGTTATTTTTCAATTCGTGCAAGTTAATAGTAAATTTGATTTAATTTGAAATTATTTTTATTTGGATCAGTTTACAGATTAAAAACCGAAAGATTGTAAATAAGAACGACCGTTATATTATAAGGCGTATGTACTAAGGCGTACACAAGAATACCCTATAAAAAGCCTTATATCCGCCACTTGTAATAATGCAGATCCCTTCAGAGATAACGAATTCAATGCATAAAGGATTTCTTTTGACGCACAGAACAATACAGCGACAATAAAACATGAACCATCCCACATGCTTATAAACAAAGCGACCAAAAGGGGAAAACTAAGTATAACTAACCACTCTCAATTATTTTCCCGACTCCCGTAAAACAGTTTTAACAAGGACACGCGTCGCGATTAACGCCACCTATTCTTGTTTGTTTTAAAATTATTTGGTCGATTGCTCTTACTTCACGTGGAGATTTAAACATATGATTACATTTAATTGGAAGTTACTGGACAAAATCCATTATTTTTATTAATTTGTAGTTATATGTGGCATATGACCAAAAATATTATTTTTTCATTTTTTTGAAAAGTACTTTACCTTATCACGAATAATTAATTTTCCCTCTATTCAAAAATATCATATTAATATGTTTTAGCAGAATTAAACCTCTTGTGACTGGAACGATTCAAACGCATGGGCAGTTACTACTTGATTTACCCTACTGTACTGTAGGTACAGTACGAACTCTGCATCGCAAACGCTAAACTACGTCCGAACAAACTTCGGAGCTTTTGAGGCTTTACTTTGATTGCTCCGTCCCTCTCACACCTATTCAAACAACGCAGCTATCTCGCTCGCGCCACCAGCGCCAACTAGCGGCACAATCCAGTACTAACTTACATGACATGCGCGTGAGCTCATTCTTTGTATTGTATTCGGTATTGCAATGATCTACGCGCTTACGATATTAATTTAAACAGTTCCAAGTTATCAGTACATCAAAATAGACGGGATAATGACTCGGTAGTGATTTGTGTGTATGTGTGCGTTAGGAAAGTGTGTGTTTGTGTCAGTAAATGAATGTTCGCGGTTTTGTTGACATATCGGGTTTGTTGACTTGGAGTCCGAAAAACAGTATCAAGATAAAGCTTAAACGTAAGTGTGTTAAATGATTTTAATGTATGTCACATAATATAGATAATTAATAATCATTATACACGATAATTTAAATTTAGGATTGTTGAACGTATTAAAAGGGTGTATACAGATAACTAGTATTATCTGTATACACCCTTTTATTACACAGAAATCCGAATTTATATTTTAACGGAGTAAAGTCTAAGTTAGCTATCGATTGTTATTATTTATTTGATTTTTTATCTTATGTGGATCATTAAGTCTTACTCTGATATCCATCTCGCTTATTACTTATTCGATTTAACACAAGTTAAAAAACATTAAAATAATTCTTTGGTTAGCAGAAAGTGAAACCAAACACTATTAAAGCCGATAAATAACGTAGACATAATCTTTACGTTTTTAATGATAATATACACATCGAAAAAAGGTAGAATGGTCTTTAATTCGCATAAGACTAGCATATATTCCCAAAAATGCAAAGTAATTCTGATTTTACATTTAAAACGCACCTAATGTGTTGATATGTTTTATTCTATACTTCGCTTAAATCTATACATATAATAAAACAGTAAAATAAATTTGTTTGTTCAGGCTAATCTCCGAAACTACTGGACGGATTCGAATGAAACTTTTTTTGGTGTATAGATACTAAGCCTGGTCAACATTTAGAACACTTTTTACTGCGGGAGAAACGTTCACGGGAAATTCAGGAAATTTTATATGGCAGAACAACGTTTGCCGGGTCAGCTAGTTATAACAATATTTGTTTTAAAACCGGTATAATCGGACTATGCGACGATCGTAAGGTGATTAACCTTTTAATGTGCAATTTCACTTTACTCATATACATAAAATAATATATTATTATAAATGTAGGCATTATACATCAGTGTTATAAGATTACTAATATATGACGAGTATATTTTTTAGGAACGTAAAATGAAATAATCATCAGGAAAATGGTAGCTAAGTTAAACCCAAATGTGTCATCAATACAACACAAGAGATAAATATAAGTAACGTATTTGTATTTCTTTTTCTAATTACAACAAAGAATGAAGTCATTAAGTCCACTAAACAGATAAAAACTAGATCAAAACAAGATCGCCTTTAATTCGCGACCAAATACATCGGAGTTCGGATTACGATGCAGAAAAGCGTTGTGAGAAAAAAAACTAAAAATCGTATAAGTATTGTCGTTGTCATAAGGACATACGGGATCTGCCCCCAGACTTTTCGGGGACTTACTCTCTATTATATAAACAACGCTGAAAAGCTGCATTAAAATGTTTATCCCATCCAGAAAGAATTTGGGTCTCCATCGAAAAGTAATATTTAAGAATCAAATATTACTTTTCGATGGAGACCCAAATTCTTGCGTGTCTAGAGACCTCGGCATGACCTAAGAAGACCCTGCATATAAGATTGGTGGTAAAACCCCTATGTGGTTTGACTTCAACGGCAACGCAACGCTTTTTCAATCAACTAACAAAAAAAAATAATATTCTGTAAAAAATCCGATAAAAAAAATACATCAGTCATTCTAACTTACTCCTCAGAGGTACTGGACTTACGTCCGTGGATAAGCATCACTACTATTGAGGTTCTACAATCTATGTATATGCGTTTCGCGCACGCACTAATTTACGTCGAGCATCTATTGTTCCTAAGCAATTAATATTTCGCTCGGAAAGTACCTATTCTAGAAAGACGACTATCTCAGTCCTACAGTTATCGCATCGATTTTGTGACCAATTTTAAATAAGGCTTATTTATATTTGGTATAATCTTAGATTTGTCAAAAAATAGTATGGGCAACTTACCATCCAATGGATAGCTTACCGTCCAGTACATAAAAACCTAAGTGCACAGCCGGTCAATGCCGTTACTTCGTTATGAATATCTTACGTCACATCGCAATTTGAAATTCAAATGAAAGTTTGCGTTTTGTAGTGAAATAATCGTTCATCCATTTATTCATCTGCTCATCAACAGACCGAGACGGGGTAACTCTCGATCGGGAAGAGCCGAGAAAATGAGGAAACGTTCACAATCGACAATTAATCGAGTTTATCGAATCACTCGATTGAATGTTGAGTGGATTGTGAGGTTCAATTTTTAGGGTTCTGTACCCAAAGGGCGACGGGAGCCTATTGGGGACACTTTGTTCGTCCTTCCGTCCGTCTGTCACAGGGCTGTATCTAAAATATTTTAAAACCATATCCTAATTCTATCTAATTTCATGGGATAGAGGTCTGTGACACGCCGATTGACGACTTCATAAGTTGTTTTTTTGCAGGACCATAACATTACATTCCGAGAAAATTGGAAATCCGGGTGAAAGTTCTATCTTCATCATAACATATCATCATTATAATTACGATTCTATTTGATTAAATACAAATGTCTTTCTAGTCCGATGTATTAACCCGACACAAGACAAAAAAAACTAGTCAGTCGCGGCCACCGCAAATGTGAAACGTACTATTTTGTACAAAATTACGCATGAACGGAAGGGATGGTTTATTAAAGGTAAAAATATGTCATAACCCAAAATGAAACAAGTGGCGATATTAAATTAAAAACGAAACAAAATCAAACTTAAAAAAAATCATGACGTGGCTACGCGAGGCATGACGTGAATGGCATGACATGATGACGCTAACAGCTGGTGGGTTAAAAAACCTTATGTATTAACTAGGTGTGCCCGCGGCTCCGCCACCGTGGAATTCGGTCTGCCGGCAACTTAACTCAATCGACTGTAGTGGCTACCTCCTAACCCCCCGCCCCCTTTTAACCTAGCCGGGGATTTTTTCGTCAAATTAGTAGAGTTTGCACCAAAATCCGTTCAGCGGTTTTCACGTGATGCGCGGTGAAATAAACAGACAAACAGACTTTAGCTTTATTATATGTTTAGATTGAATACAAAAATCAAACACCTTCGATCAGTTCTTATTAGTGATCGAAGTCAAACACTTAATAATTTCATGGTGTGGCGACGCCGGCGTGGCATGCTATCAGCTGGTGTGATCCGGCGGATTACACGTTAACACATTACACGTTCTACATGAATGTAATGGATGGGAATTTGCCCGCAACGATCCTAAGTACAATTGAATCGTACCTAAGGTTAACCACAAATGCGTTGCTACCCTGCCCTGCAAGTTAAGAATTATTGCTTCACGGATGAGGGTCATGTATAACTATAGGCGGCAACCATGCTTCTTCAAAACTAAAAAACAAAAATTACTTCATGAACGTGACGTTAGTACATTCCCGGTTGAACTACACGAGTTTGTCAGGTTGTAGAACTCATGTAGTTCGACCGGGGAGGTGCCATCGCTGCCCTCATAATCCTCCGTGAATCAATTTATTGTGTTTGGAGTCGTGAGAGGCGTGGTTATCGACTATGCTTAAACGCGAGACGAACATCTTAGTCCTCAATGATAGCAACGCATCTGTAGTCAAACTCAAGTAAGATTTAATCGTAGGTACTCGAGGATGATCACTACTGTCCATGCACCGCAGTGACCACTTACCGTCAAGTGGACTGCATACTCGTTTGCTGGCTTAAGACCTGTAAAACCTGTAAAAATATCCATAGAGGCATAGATAATAGTCCCTACTTGGCTTATCGCTGTTGGAGATATAAAAATGTATTATCCTCGCGTTACTGGGTAGGTACTGCAACAGAAAGTATCATATGAACCATAATTAACATTTGATAAGGAAGGAGTTATTACGTTAAGTAGCGGTTTCCGGCGCTTTGATCCGCTCTGCTTATGGTTACTGTGAACAATAGGGTTCATTTTAACGTACCTATTATCTAAACTCATTATGTTAATATATTAAAGTGGGTTTGTTTTTAAAGGGAACAGATCGACTATTCATCTATGACAGTAGACACACAGTGTGACAGTTGCTATACAGTTGGAATTTTCACAGATGATGTATTTCTGTTGCCACTATAAGAACAAATACTAAAAACAGAATAAAATAAATATTCATCCCATACGACAAAAGTGATTTTTTGCGTGTGCGTTGCTACCCCTGATTAGTAAGATGTTCGCCGCGTGTATAAGTGTAGCTGGCAACTACGCCTCTCCAAACGATTCATGATTATGAGGGTCGCGGTGCTACCTCACAGTCAAACTAAACGAGTTACCACCTGGCTGGATGGTATCCGTCGTCCATGAGTTGTAATCAGCCCCAAATGCCACCCGTTGCCTTCCCTAATCGCTGAGATGTTCGCGTTATGTGAAAGTGCAGCCATGCCTGTACAAGATCAAAATACGATTGAAGCGATTGAGGCGATTTATACCTACGACTATGCCTTCTCGGTTCTACCACATTTCAAAGTTCAATTTTGTCCTTTGACAGTTTTATAAGAATCGATTAATATGACCGTTCTTAGCAAACAAACATTTCAATTGAAAACCAATCTGTGGTGCAGTTAAGGCAATTGACAACGTTCACGACAAATTCTAATTGAAAACTCATAAACTCGAGCCGTTTCAATAACATTTCAATTGATGTCACCCACGATGTTACCGAATGGCTGCATGTAGGTAATAGATACCTTTAATGCTTTAGGCTGCTTTCACACAAGCGATTTTCCAGCTATTGCGCAGCGACAATGTTACGCGTAATAAACGCTTCGATAGCTAATGACGAGGAATGCTAACAACTAAAAAGGCTCAAATAACGCTAGTGATTTAGCGGCCTTATTGTCTTTGATGGACTGAAGTCGAGATTATAGTTTTGTTTAAGTAAGGGGCATTCCCTACGGTCTCACGAAATTATATGTTTATAAAAAATATGAATATTTTTGTGATTTGGTAGCCAACCCCAACTCTGTGCGGCTTTAAGCCAATCAATTATGACTGACATACGTATATATAAAATCAAATAACTTTTAACTTGCGCGACGATCTTCGCCCCTTTCGTCAGTTCCGCTGCTTGTCGAAGTCGAGGTTCAAACCTCACTGGATGTGCCCTTAGATTAGCCGCAAACCCACTGTTGGAAAGTGATGGCTTAGGCCATCTCAAGTCCCACGGATGGATCCATATCGACGCGAATAGCCAACGTATGAACGTAGCTCGGTGAAGCTGTACAGGTCAGTAGGTCCAACAGCAACTACACATTCGTAAAAAAAACTTTCAACTTGCAATTCAAATATTGAGTTCATTCATTAAGTTCAAAACTATCCCATCTCTTATTTTTTTTATTAAATTCTGCAATTCAGTTAAGTAAGTAGTTTTGGAGTGTTATTTAGTTTAATACTGACCTGTTTCGGTCCGTTGGGTATGGCATGACAGCCAACCAAATAATATGACTTTATCAGATATTTCAGCCGCTAAATTGTCAGCGCAGTACCTTTAGTAGGCGTGTCATGACAGTTCCGAGCCAGAAATGTCTGATATATTAGGTTTCAATATAAAATTTTCCATTTCCAATTTAAAATGCTTCGTAATAACATGTACCTTAAAATTAAGTAATCAGAATGAATTATTAATGTCACCATGTAATAAAATGATTGATGCACTGTATAAAAAGATGAAATGAAAATAATTTGAGTGGTGAAAAATTTATCGAAATAGAATACATTAATTTGCTTCGAGAATGAATCAAACATGAAATTATCGACATCATTTTATTTCGGTACTTTTCGTAATTAATTAACTAGGTGGTAGAACTCATGTAGTTCGACCGGGGAGGCACAGCCGCCACCCTCATAATACTCCGTGAATCAATTTATTTTGTTTCAATTTGGAGACGCGTGGTTGTCAACCTCAAGTACGATTTAATCGTACTCGGGGATGATCACTAATGTCCACTGGCGACAGTGACCTCTTAGCATCAGGTGGACTGCATACTCGTTTGTCATACCTTATAGCATGTGCATACCTTAAGTTGATAAAAAATTAATGGAAATGTATTTTTCTGATAAAATACTTATTTTAAAGTAGTAGGCACTGCCGCCTAAGTAGTAGTAAGGAATCGCTACATTGTGTTAGGAACTTTAGTCCTACTTAGTTTACATACAAATATTTTATCAGGTGGCTCGTTTGCTACCTTTTGCTATAAACGGTTAGAGTTAGTCCCAATCAAAGCTGACAACAATTCACGAATATGTTGCCATTGAGAGAAGAGGGAAGTCGCCTCTTTTCCGTGTTCCTCCTTGTACCTCTTTATTGTACCTAACATTTTTTTATCTATGACTTCATTTTAAGACTATACACATAAGTACAACATTTAGCCATATGAATATGCCTGTTCTTATCCTCCTTAAATTATGCTTCAGCTCAACTTTACTGCAAAAAACTGACACAGGTCTTATTAGCTTATTAAACTTATTTGTTAGCATGCAAAATGTTTATCAAATCTAGTTTGAAATTTTGCCAACGTGCCGTCTGGCGGGCGCGCGCATTGCATTCTAAGTATCACGGTACCGCCGTAAGCATTCTTCATTCTTCAAACAATATGGGTGGTGTCATTGATTCTATGATGCTAGCCTCGCGTATAATCTCTTTAATAATAACAACATAAATCAAACTTAAGACGAAAGTGGCAGTTATAGCCTAGCCTAAGAATTCGAGCCGTTGTCTTCCAAAAATCACGTGCATATTAAAATTATTACTTCCTTTTTGGTGAAGGAAAACATCGCGAGGAATTTTACATACTAAAAGGATTGAGAAAAATTGACATGTATGAAGTGTATTCGTTCGCACATTGCCAGCCTTCATCCTTTTCTGTGTGGGAGGAGATCTGTGGCTTCCAGTGAAACAGTAATGCTTGTGATGATGATGATGATCATGATGATGTTGTTGATAAACCCGAAAGGTTCACACACTAAAACTCATTAAGTCAATTGCTGATAAACCACGATTTTTTGAAAACTACTTGAAACTCTATGAAGCTAAAAGGCGGATAGGAAGTTTATAGATAACAGACCCAGCAGGTAAGAACGGATTTCTCGGATAATTAATAACGGATAAAACTAAGATAAGCCCACTTTTTTCCTGAAAATACTTATGGCCGCAATCTATGGCTGATTCCGTAGCTGTTTTTCTTTCCTGTTATTTTTAACTAAGCCAAACCACAAGTACCTTCAACCACAACTTTATACCCAAAAGTAAAATAAAGTTATTGCAAAGAAATATTTATCTACAGGTACGTGGAATTTTACGTGTTCTAATAATTTTGATAAAAAACAAAGAATGAAATATGTTTGAAATAAAAACAGCTATTTCTCTTTTAGTATTTACTAGCAGTTTTTATGTCGAGTCAACACAGACAGTTAATTGCAAACGTTTTAGTTTATAGAAAAGCGTAGATTGTAAATACGTGATGAGAATTTTCTTTGGGGATTTCTAATACAGCTAACTGACTACAAACGTTTTGCGAATTTAAGGTTTATTTGCAGATTCATTTTATTTTATCTTGAAACGAGCAAATTCCCGCGACTTTGCCGCGCAAATACTTTTATCCCCTTTTAACCTTTTTGAGGGGAAGAATTTTTAAAAATCCCTTGTCCACTTTCGTACCTTACTCTTGAAATCTTCTATATAAAAAGTTGACTAAGGAATCACGTTGTCCCATAAAAACTATGCCCCCGTTTTTCACCCCCTTAGGGATAGTTTTTCGGTAAATCCTTTCTTATCGAATGTCAACGTCATACAAACAACACACCCTCCAAGTTTCATGTCACTACAATAAGCGGTTTAGGCTTAGCGTTGATCCGTCAGTCTGTCATTCAGGACAAAGCATTTTATATATAGACTTATATTTACTATAGCTTAGTGATTTCAACGTATCGCACTTAGCACCGTTTGTTACAGATATTCTACTTCAGCTTATTTTTAATGTAGCTCTACTGGCTTTAACTCCAATCTCTGTCTTTTCAATTTATTGTTACACAATAGTTCATCCACGCTTAGTTTAACTGTACCACCCACGTGGCACGGCAGTCCTAAATCCGAAGGTGTTACCACAACCTATCCATTCATCCATCCATCCAGTCGCACCACGCAATTAAAGATACCCACCCCAGTTAGATCCGAGTAGGTGTCTTATTCGAATCTCGAATTTTAGCTTATCGGTGCCAAACGAACGACCTTGATCCATTACCTATTAGTCGAAGTTAAGAAAACTTCCAAAGCATATTTTGATGAGTTGCGAGAGATGACTACCAGACTCACCTCTGATACAAACTTGGACCGCAACGCGTCTTACAGACCAAACAGCAACTGCTCCTGCAGCTACTAACTGCTAATAAACATCTGCTAAGTGGCGGAAATCAATATGTCGGTGATACTGCAGTAGAAGTTTTATCATCGACCATTTATTAGCTTAACAATGATAATGCTTTCTTCTGCACCAGGAGTCGATAACGCGTCACTGAAAATTTCTATTTCCATATTTATTTTGGTACCCAATGTGAATATAAAGAAGGTTCGTGTGAAATCGAATGTCAATCATAATGATTAAATGGAGTTCCAATGGCTTTGTAATCGCTAGTAGGTTGTCATTGAAATATTAAGTAGATGGTTAGTTGATCGAATATTAATTCGTTAATAAAAATGTGTTTGGACGTGATTAAGTATTGTTTTTTTTTTACTAGTAAGCAGGGCAAGCCTAGTGGTTCAGAAGCCGATCGCTCACGTAGGAGATTCTGGTTCGAATCCCAGCGCGCACTTCTAGTCTTTCAAAATGTATGCATATTCAAGCTGTTTAAGTTTAAATACGCATAAATTTAGATCGCTTGCTCATCGATGAAGGAAAACATGGTGACGGATTTCGGCAACATGATACACACCTAAAATATTGTAAAATCTATCTCAAGGCTATGTGATGCCGTCGCAGTAGACCATAGTCTAATGTCCTTCTTGTTGTCAATGGAGACCAGTGTCAAGCAATGGACATTTTTGTTTAATTTTAAAAATTTAAACGTACTTCAGATTTTATAAACGTCACACGGCTATATTCACGTTTTAGTTTCGGGTTTGCCCGACTAGTTTCGGAGTACGAGTAGTACGGACTACGAGTATTCGAGATTCATAGTCATGAGTCTTCGATTCGAACGCGACTGTAGCTCTTGACTATGAAAATACATACGTGAGTATAGGTGTCACCTTTATAATGTCCAAAGAACTCACGACTCTTATAGTGTTAACATAGTTAATCGTTACCTTAGATTGATTACAAACATCCATGACCGGCAGTCACTATTTACAGTTAGGTGGACTGCATGCTTGATTATTACCTTTATACGATAAAAATATGTTACGCACACACACACACACACACATCTTCACGCCAAATCCCTAACGGGGTAGGCAGAGAGTATTGAGTGCCAAATGGC
>DWNR01004528.1:0-10813 GCA_018250455.1 Polygonus leo
GGAGTCCCACATAACCCGTCGTCTGGCCCCTAGGGCGGCGGGTATGCGTGCGCATTTTTCCGACGTAAAAAAAAAAATATATATATAAAATTTTTCAAATGTAACTTTATTATTTAGATTTATTATTTATTAAAATTTCAAGTGTCTACTTATTACGACACAAAAGGTAAGCTAAATAAAATAAAGTAAAAAAAGATATTTAAAAACGAGCTTTTTAAAAAAACATTAAAAATAAATATGAATTATTAAGATTATCGTTAAAAATAAAAATAAATTATTATTAAGATTAGAATCAAATCATTTGGTTTAAATTGTTCACTATCAGTAAAGTCGGTTTTTATAATTCGTAAAATTCATTATATTCTTACAAGAATAAAAGCTTGTTTGCCCGAAGGGTAGACAAATAAATTGCCAGGTAGGACAATTGGTGGAATCAGTGTTCGACCGGGGAGGTAGCACCGTCACTCTCACAAAGCAATTCTTGTATTACAGTCTGAAGATACGTGGTTGCCAGCTTACACACGAGGCGTACATTTTAGTACTGCAACGGATATGGACATTTTTGTATTTTTTTTTTATTGTGTAAAGATAGCTAACGAGCATGCACTCCATCTGATGGTAAGTGGTTGCTGCTGCCCATGGACATTAGTAGTCTTCCCCTAGTAAGATTGACCCAAGTGCCTTACTACCCTTGAGGACTAAAATGTTCGCAACGTTTGTAAGTATAGCCGGCATCACCCGCTCCAAACCGAAACACAATAAAATGCTGTACGAAGGATTATAAGGGTGGCGGTGGTACCTCCAAGGTTGAACTGCATGAGTTCTACCTCATGGAAAAACTTCTAGACTACGGGTAACAGCAAATCTGTTATGTTATCTGTTGTTATCTTTAGGTACGATTTAATCGAACTTGGGTATGATAACTAACATCCATACAGTCGCTACCTTTATACGATTCAAAAATATGTTATGTACTTTAAAAAATATTACTGATTTGTCGCATTTTAACTGACCGTAACATTGCACAACACAAAGTTAAATCCGCGTAAGCTTACTAAAATATCAAACATTGTGTGCACAACGTTAAATCCAAGTTAGCTCACTAAAATATCTATGAATTCTGTCGAGTACCAGTCTCAACTAGGATTCCATTTAGCTTTGCACTCAAAAGCAAAGGGAGAATTGGTCGTAGATAATCAAAAAGGATCCAACCCACAAAATGTTACTTTCGAGTTATTGAAGATTGAAGTTTAACCTGTGTTTGCTCATTAATAGACTTGCTTGCGTATATTGTTTCTTAAGGCAATATTTTTGTGTAAATGTTTATTTTTTTCCGACAAATAAGTTTTATTGAGTTTAGTTTTATTTCTTGAGATATGTAGCTAAATGTGTGTTTGGATTTTTTTTGATAAAATATATTTTATCTAATGATTTTATCTAATGGTAGTATTTGTGGGTTGGTAACCAGTGTCATTTTAATGCCAAAATATTCGAATTTTACTTGAATTGTTTTTGCTAATCGAAAATATAGACCATGGCGAGTAGTTTGGTATACTTAACTCATTTTCGATCATATTGTGGGTTGAATCCTTTATGATAAACTACGTCCAATTATAACATGTTATTAAAAATATATACTGCCAATTAATAAATAGTCACATAATTACTTGTGGCCATCATTGTAATTAATAAAACTAATATAAAAAATAAGGTTTAAGCTACCATATTCCAGTTATCGATTTTTTTACCCCAAGGTGATAAGGGTGGTCCACCCCTATTTCTATTTATTTTGGACATTTTTTTTATTTGTATGATGTGGCATTAAAACATACACACAAACCTAAATTTTCACCTTTCTACCATCAACCCCTATTTTTTAATTAAGTTTGTTATAATGTTTGTATTTTTATTTAGGTATTAGCATAACAACTTTTGCCGGTCAGCTAGTAGTCATGTAAAAATTGATGGCACCTACCATTCTGCTCACATGATCGAATATAGAGTAAAGTGTAAGAAATGCTGTGTCATTGAAAATCACGTGATAGATAGGCAAAGAGAGCGTTGGTCTTCTCACTGAGGGTTCAAACATATTTTTGTTCCATAGGTAATTATTTTTCAAAACAAAACATTTTTCTAATAAGTTCCGTACCCAAAAATTAAAATTTGACCCTATTACTAAGACTCCGCTGTCCGTTTGTTTGTCTGTCTGTCTGTCTGTCACAAGGCTGTATCTTATGAACTGAAATCAGATTGTTGAAATTTTCACAGATGATGTATTTCTGTTGCCGCTACAACAACAAGTACTAAAACATAAAATAAATATTTAAGGAGGCTCTCATACGACAAACGTGTTTAATTTTTTTGCCGTTTTTAACCGTACGGAACCCTTCGAGCGCGAGTCCGATTCGCACTTGGCCGGTTTTGGACCAATTTGAGCTAATACTTGTCTAGATTGTTTCTGGTGGCTACGTTTTGTGACGCGCGTGCGGCGATGCTACAAAGTTCTGGCTGAAAAAAATTGACAGCTGTATTTTTTCGATGAGTAAATTTTGACAACAGACGAGCGACAGGTGGTGGGTTGGCGCGTGCGCGCGTTGTTTTTTTAAACCGGGCAAAGGCATCTTAATAATAGTGCCAAGGGGCAAAGCTCTGCTTCATGAAGCGTGCCATGTGCAGGACCCCGGAACGGCCTTGTACTAAACAGTTTCTTGACTTGCACACTAGCTGTTTACGTCATACAAGTGTGTTTTATTTTTTTACGATTTCAGAGATTGATGTCGTTGATCTTTATATTACAAATTTTGAATTAGGAATTGGTGGATCTTATTTTTTCCTCTCACAGTAAAACAATAGATAATTGTATTAATTAGTTTTGGATTAATTCTATATAATAAAATTGTACCTAGACAATGTCTGTACTTGAAAGAGATAAAATAATGTAGGGGATCTTTTTTTAATACAATAGAAGGCAAAAACAACAACTGTATGGTCTGTGGACTTTGTACCAAAATGTGTTCATACATAAGGGCTCATTTAAACGGTTTAATTCACTTTAAAAAAACTTTAATCTTATCAATACGTTGCTCATTCGGTAATATTCACATATTTCCTTTTAGTCCGCGCACGTAATATTTCTTACGAACTAAGCCGTGTATAAATTTATACTATTTACCTTATAAAAATAACCAGGGATAGTGTCCTATTGATCATCATCATTATGATCATCACTCATCTCATTATAGCCGCAGTGGGCACGGGTTTCGTCTCATACAGGGAGAGATAACCATAGATCTTCTTTCATACTTTGCTTTATTTTTTTCTCATGCCGTAGGTTTCCTGACGATTATTTCACCGAGAAGTAAATGATAATAAAAAACTAATACACAAGAAACGTACTGCAATAGTTAAATCTAATTCGCACTCGGTCGCCGCAATAGATGGATAGCAATTTTTTTTTAATTTCAAGAGTAGAGGCGTGTGCAATAGTGGGTCAATAATTGGTTTTGAAGGAAAAATCTTCTGTATATTACTAGATCTTAGATCTCAGACCAGCTTCAAGCTATAGATTTAAGGTGGAATACGTGGATAATATCTCCCTGAAGCATATTCTGCAAACTTTAACATAACAGTCAGTAGATATAATATATATATATATATGATCCCTCTATTAGAAAAAGATGTGAAGGATCACCCCTGGTTTTTATCGAGAGATATCAAACAATAACGTTAATATGTAACACCGTTATTGAGTTAACATACATTTTACATTTAGATATCCTAAAATCAATTAGGTATTTATTGATAAATCTATATTACTTTAAATGATAAAACTTGACTAACAGCAAACTAAACTTTGTTCTTAATTGCGTAATTTAAAAAATAAACGAAAATTTCTCTTTGGTACCTATATACAATTTCTTTTTCTACCCTCCTTCCATAACGTTCGAAAATATTAATTTATATTCAATATTGTGAGAATAAGCTTATTGTAGTTGTACCTATTATTATCATGTGCATAATATGTATGTAGCATTTTATGCTCATTGATGCTATTTTGAAAACTTAACTTAATTTGACTCTTGATAACATCTTTTAGCTTTTAGTATACTTATTAGTAAATGCATTATACTTTTATTTGTATAGGTGTATATTCCAAAAATTTAAGATTTAGACTTAAATGTACACACAATGCAACTTTTATTATTAAACAACAATTTGCCTTAAAGTAACTGTTGATTTGAACTTACCTATTTAACGATTTTCACTTCAAATTAAAACAAAAAACATTCACAACAATTTCAACATGCCACACACAACACGTAAAGTAAATATTAAACCGAAAGTTGAACACGACCACCCCTTACGAGAGATTGCGCGCGACTAACTAAACTTAGTAAAGTAAAAAGTAACTGCTCAACTCACAGAACTATACTCATTACTTAGGTAAAAGTGACTAAACTTAATCATTTTACAACTAAATTGACACCTAAATTTTCTTCATAACTTGCTGGTCATTGTAAAGACGAAAAGGAACGAATGAAATGTTATTTATCATTTCGTTTAGACTATCTACAATAGTTGAAGCGAGTGGAATTGAATTGAACTGTCTGCATATGCGGTGCATGCAAAACAATTATTATTGTAGTGACATAAGCTCCGACTTGATAGCTTAAATGACTTCAATTATAGGGTGATTGACTACTCAGTGATGGAGCAGCCTTCGAGTCAAGTTGTACTTGATAAGTAACAACTTTATCATATTGTTCCAAGTTTAATCAAGTATGTACTATAAGAAACGATATTACACATAAGAAATAGGGTACATGGACATAGGTACATATAACTACATATTATGCAGTTGTTAATGCTTAAAAAGTTAAGATATTACAATGTTATAATTGGGTTTATCTTACGTCAAATGATAATTCAAGTGGGATGTTTAGCTATTTCAGAAAACTACGGATAACGCGTTACAACGCTATCTTGTATATTTCACCTACTTTTAAACGCTCAGTGAATTTCACGTTAATCTCGAATCATAATTGTCTGAACTGACTAAATAGTACCACACAATTGTTATAAATAGTACTGTCAAAGACATTTTATTCATTGTACATTATAAAATGTTTATTCTTCTATTATAATATAATCTAATCTTGTGTAAGTCTATCGTTTAAATGTTATGTTTAGTTTAAAATAGTTTAATACGACCCAAGAATCACAGACCAAATTGAATCCTTTGTATTTATAGTGTTTACGGTTGTGAATGCTCTAGGAGTCTAGGGAACTGTTCGCCTTGTGTGTATTTTTAAAAATAATTACAATAGATCGGAATTGCCAAGAAAGACGACGTTTTGGCATTAAATTCAGCATTGGTGCCAACATGTGTACCGGGTGGAGCGGTTATTAAATGAACATTGCAGGCTATTTTGATTTTTTTAAAACCGGCTATTATCATAAAAGTTCCTTCTAGGCAATTCCGATTTCGATCTATTGGAATTATTTTCATGAATAGGGACCCTGACGTCCACGTTACCCTACCAACATCGCACCACTCGCTGGAGGTTGATGTTTCATTGTCATCAAGTAAACGGAAGAAAAAAAGATACGGAAAGAGCTCTTCTTCACAGCCGGCGCTGTATTGGCGGTTTCTCAGGAGCTTCAAATGTCCATAAGGGTTGGTAACTGCTTACCTTCAGGTGGCTCATATAATAAGCGGTTAATAACTATGTTTGTATGATTGTCCTCAATGCGTTCCTAAACCACTGATAGTGAAAATGTAGTGGTTCAATTTATTTAGCATAATTACGAGGCGATAAAATGGCGCCAAAGTTGATAGCTAAGGCCAAGGGCACACCATATCCATAGTCAATTCCGTAGCAGCTGTACGACCTATTGTTATCAAATGCACACCTTTGTAAAATTGCAGACGATTTTGAACTTTATGACGAGAGTAAGAACGATCACGAAAAATTCTATAAACAGTTTAACCTTTGGGCTATTATTAATCCGAGCGAAGATTTTATTGGGGTTCTATTATAATGTTTTTTATAGATAGATGTAGCAAATGATACCTTAATACCTTGGATTATTATTTATATTTTGTGATTTATTGACGCTTGTGTGATTCAGTTTCAAATGCGTGTGACCACATTTAATTATATTTTTTGGTTGGAACAAATTAACATTGTACAATGGCAGCGCAGTAAGGTAATTTGTAATAGTAATAATGACTTATTTTATACACTTTCAAATCAAAAATATTGTTATGTTGTCTGTTTATATAATTTCAACATTAACCAATGTATCTTAAATAAAACTGTCGTAATTTTGAAATACCTATTATAGGAGTATTCAGGAGCAGGATAAAGATAAACCGTAAAAATAAAATATTTCTTTTACATTACATCACATAACGTGTTAGTTATTGATTTTGGTGTTTAGGTATTGGTAAAATTTGATAAGTTTGAAAAGATTAATCGACATAATTAGAATAAATAATTATACACACACACACACATCTTCACGCCAAATCCTTAACGCGGTAGGCAGAGAGTATCGAGTGCCAAATGGCAAATTTAGTGATAAATAATTATATTGACTATTATTATTAATAATTATTTATAGTACTAAGTATTAATTTTAGAACCGGTGCATGTTTTATTTATGGTTAAAGTGTGTGTGTGTGCATTGACAGAACATAATTATATTTCTACTCTTCTATTATGATATTGTATAATTAGTTATTATACAATATCATAATAGAAGCAGTATTGCATAATTAGTTATTGCTTTATTCATTAATGCCATACAAATGTAATTTGAATCAAATGTTTTGTAACTGTTACAGTAGCATACTTAAAAGTACGCAAGGTACGCAAGGACCAATGGCCCACTAGTTATTGTACCTTAATGTAAAATATAAAAAAAATGATTTATTGTATTACAAAGTAAAATAAAATCAACACAATGTTACTATTTTAATTATCTGTCATATATATATGTTGTCTGTGTATACTGTCGTCATGTTTACATCTGATTGTCAAATATGTCATTTTTGTCAAAATGCCAGGCGCTCTTACAGAATTTATAGATGATATAGAAGATTTAATTTCTTCTCAGGACATTACGCCGAAGGAGAGGTACGCTAGCAGGAAGAATGTGAGCGTACGGTCCAGAAAACGTGAAATTAAGGACTTGGAGCCTGTGGAAAAACTTGTTTTTGATAGTGTTGTTCCAGGTATAACCTCAAATTTTATAGAAATCAGTAGATTTTCTCATTTTTTTAAGGACATGGTATTTATTATTTTACAATATTCTAACTTGGAGTCCCGATTATATATAATTAATTAATAATTGCATGTATAGTAAAAATCTCTGATTACCTAAATCATTTATATACTAATTTATTCCAATTAAATTATTATTTTAAACATAGTGTTTTTGCAAGAGGCCATCTATTTGTTTTGTTTGATTTATATTTAAAATTACATTAGCAAAATGAGTAATATATATATACCTTTTACATCATTAAGATGCTTTTGTTAAGACATACATATTTCAAGATTAGAGATATATAAAATTGTTGTGTATTTTTTTTATACTTTTTATATTCGAAAATCTGTGTGAGCATTTAATGAGCACTTGTTAGTTCTTTGTACTTAATGTCACTTGGTAACCGTCACTTTTGGGTGCTAATAGAATCACGCTATCAAAGTTTTCTAAACATCTGGCATATATATGAGCTTTGTATTGTGATTCTCGGAGCACGGCCACTCCCCAGGTATGACCGTATCACTTAGGGGAGATCTCCATTTGCCAAAGAACACCAAAAAACAGCAAGTACATCATACAACTGGATCGATGGACAACTGGATTATACTTGTAGAAATGCAATGCTCCTCCTCAAGTGTTAGATAGCCTCTTGAGTAATTAAACCCATGAACCAGACTTTTCAGACCAAAATACAGTTGTTTATGGGCAAGTGCCAGTGGTACCATCTTGAGCAATTTGTTAACAACATTCATCACCCCAAATTTCACCATTTCCTCATTTCAGGTACCCAAACAATCTACGTTAAGACATGGGGCTGTGCGCACAACAACTCAGACTCAGAGTACATGGCAGGGCTGCTGGCCGCGCACGGCTACCCGCTCACGGAGGACAAGTGGCAGGCGCAGCTGTGGCTGCTCAACTCTTGCACCGTTAAGAGCCCTGCAGAAGATCATTTTAAGTGAGTACAGTTGATGAGCAAATACAAAAATATTAAACAATCAGATTCTCATGACTTTGTCTGCATAACTTTTTTTTATCTTATATTTTATTGCCTTAAAGACTGTTTCCAAAAAGAAATGATTCAGTGAACTTTCCTATCCAAACATAAATTTGTATATCAATTTGAAATTACTAACATTAAAAAAAATTAAGTTTTATACGAATTACTATTTTCCCTCTATATTACCCTGAATGAGAGATGTTTTGGAAAATTTGAGTTCAGTTTCATTTACATCAATCAAGAAACAAAAAAGTTTCTTTAAAGTTAATGTAAAGTTAATGTAAAGTAATGTAAAGTAGACAGCAGTTGTCAGCAGCCTTTGGTAAAGGTAGTAAAGGATTTAGTAAAGGATTTGCCTTTAACTATTTTAAAATGTAGTACCACTGCTGTAGTATAAAAACAACAATTTCTTTACAGAAACGAGATAGAACTGGGCCAAAGCCGTGGTATCCATGTAGTAGTGGCGGGCTGCGTGCCGCAGGGCGCTCCCCGGGCTTCCTACTTGCAGGGGCTCAGTGTGGTGGGCGTGCAGCAGATTGACAGGATCGTAGAGATTGTCGAGGAGACACTTAAAGGTTGGTGGGATCAACACAAAAATTTAAGATGGTAGAAGTCATGTCATGTGCGTGAAGAAACTGTTACCTTTATGCATGGTTGCTGGCTATACTTACATACTACGTGAAGATCTTAGACCTCAGGGGTAATGACACATCTGTGGTCATCATTAGGTACAATTCAAATGTGCTTGGGGATGATTACTAATGTCCATTGCGGCATGGACCAGTTACCATTATAAACCACTCCTTTCCAAACCAAAACCTAAGACTATGTAAAATAAAAATGCAAACCAAATCTGATTTTGAATAGTGTTTATAATAGTGACTTCTTGATATAGATACTTCTGTACCCGAGCACCCTGTAGCTGTATTTCATGAACCGTTATGTATACTATACTTAATAATTTGTGTTACTTGTGTCTATTACTATGGTATAACAGAAAAAAAGTTAAAAAAATGAGTCCCCAAGGGGTCTGAAGAATCAAGAGTCTGTATCTTTTGAAATTGTAATAAAATGAGTATTATACAGCTGTAATAATCAAATTAAGTAATTTGTGGTTTTTGTGTTCGGGTCCCACTAACAGTTAGCCTGCTTTTAGTATAGATGGAGCAACAAAGGCTGCAATTCATCATCACCATTTAAGACTCATATACTTCAACTTGTATAATTAATACTTAACTTCCAGGTCACACAGTCCGTCTATTCGGACAGAAGAAGACGGGGGAAGGGCGTAAAGCAGGTGGTGCGTCGTTACTACTGCCCAAAGTTCGCAAGAACCCTTTGATAGAGATCATCCCCATCAACACAGGGTGTTTAAATCAGTGCACATACTGTAAAACGAAGCATGCTAGAGGTGAATTGGGAAGTTATCCCCCTGAAGAGATTGTGGAACGAGCGAGGCAGTCCTTCCAAGAGGGTGTGTGTGAAATATGGCTTACTAGTGAGGATACTGGTGAGTGATAACCAAGGAAAATATTTATTCCTCAAATTCTTAAAATGTTAATTTAACCACCAATTTTGGTGACATTATCGACTGGAATTTAGACACTAGTGTGATCAGTAGCATTAAGTGGTTTTGAACTTCTCAATAGACTATTGAGAGTATCTATAAATCTACTATATGCTACTATCTATCTATTATTGCCAGGTACCACCGATAACTAACATTTACGTTCAGGTGGAATTTTGTTTTGTCAAAGGATGGTATTATTCTTAAAATGAAATGATTAAATCTGAAGTTATATTGTCTCAAAATGCGAAATGTAGCGTGCCAGGGATATTATTTTGTTCATTTCATGCGTGTTTGTGACGGATATACTGATTTGTATTTTATGACATTGTAAATAAACAAAAATGTATATTCTATCCTCAGGCACATATGGCAGAGACATAGGTACTTCCCTGCCAGCATTGCTGAACCGGCTAGTGGAGGTGATCCCCCCGGGCTGCCGGCTCCGGCTCGGCATGACCAACCCGCCGTACATCCTGGACCACCTGCCCGAGGTGGCTGAGGTCATGAAACATCCAAGAGTTTATAAGTATGATTGTTTTCTTAATGAAATTTTGTCCATTTGGCACTCGATACCCTCTGCCTACCCCGTTAGGGATTTGGCGTGAAGATGTGTGTATGTTTGTGTTGTCCATCCTTACGAACTAAGTCTCTGAAAAATCTATAATGTAATACAACACTATCTAGACTTTTTTATCATATGCAGGTAGCAAACAAGCATGCAGTCCTGATGGTAAGTGGTCACTACCGCCCATGGTCATCAGTAATCATTCCATGCACAATTAAATCATACCTAAGTTTGATCACAGATGCGTTGCTACCTCTGATGACTAAGATGTTCGCCTCGTGCATAAGTATAACCGGTAACCACGCCTCTCCAAATCGAAACATAAAAATGACTTCACGGAGGATTATGCGGATGGCGGTGGTACCACCCCGGTTGAAATAAACAAGTTCAACCACCTGGCAAA
>DWNR01004529.1:0-10812 GCA_018250455.1 Polygonus leo
CTTTGTATTTGGGCACTGGATAGGGAGTAAATAAATATTTGTACTAGAGTTTTTGACATTTCGACTCAGACGATGTACAAAAAAATATTTTGCAACATTTTCAATATGTCCAAATTTGCATTTTATTTGTTAATAAGGACATACAATACTTTTTATTAAAAAAAACGCGAGCGAAGCCGCGGGTAAAAGCTAGTATTTAATAATCATTTAATCTTACTATTGATATGGATTTTTCAATGAACAAATATGACGGAATATTTGACAGTTTGAGAGTGTAGAAATGACAAACGGGCATTTATGCCATTAGGCTGATGGTGAGTGATCACTGCCATCATAAACATCTGAATCAACTTCGGTTACGATTGCAGTTCAATTGACCGCAAATGCATTGTCAATCCTGAGGAGTGAGATGGTCGCCTCTTGCAAAAAGTAAACATACCATCTCGCTCACGACACAACTGCTGCACGACAAATAATGACCACCCTTGTAACCAATAATTTATAGTGTTTCAGAAGATGAGATGTGGTAGTCTGTCATATTAAAATGCAAGTTGAAAATTGTAGCCTTAGAGATAGCAGGTCAGAACTTCAAATACATCATTACACTAAGCTTACATTAGCCTCGTTTGCTACATCAATGTTGTATATAAAATAAAAAAAATCAGCTTTATTACTCACAAAATTGCCATCTTCAAATTAATTGGTCAAGATTTTACTTCCAATATTGCCTCAAAAACAGTGTCTGTTCAAGGATTTAACCTTCGTCGTTACAAATCTAATTACGATATGCACAGACGATGAAATAGAGGTCAATACGATTAGTGGATAGACGCACTTTATTGGATTCCGGATTACGGTGAGCCTGTGCAATTTAAACGTTAAGCCAATAATTTTTGATGACGTTGTTTCAAGTGAAATAAATGTCCGCACCTTGATACTTTTATTTGCAACCTTGTTAGATTTGAAATTTGTTTAAGAGTTAATAATGAAATTGAACTAGTGTGAGTCCGATTCGAACACCAACGTGGTTGCGTGGTTGCCTATGGTGCTTACCTATGCGTGGTTACCTATGGTGCTATACTTAAGAACGAGGCGAACGTCTTAGTCTTCAGAAGTAGCAACACATACATACTTGGTCAACCTCTGGTCGATTAAACCGTACTTGGGAATGATTACTAATGTTCATGGCAGCAGCGGCAGTGGTCAATTACCATCCGGTGGACTGCATGCTCGATTGCTATCGTCATTTGATAAAAGGATTTGATAAAACCAAGTATTACGTACCACCGTACTATATTTAACGAATAGCGGCCACAGAGACACATCATCTGTAAAAAACTGCATACCAACTTTATATCTGTGACATATAATCTGTAAAGTTTCTACCTATTATAGTTCATAAGATTCACGAAGGAAACGAAGTCTTAGCAATAAGTTTCCGTTGCCGTTCTTTGGGTACGGAACTCTAATATTACGTATACAATACTTCATAATAACTATATTTGTGTAGGAGAAACATACATAATTTTATGGAAAAATATCCTTGTCATCTAAGTATCATTAATATTTATGCAAGCCATCAATTGAAATATTTCAAAAATAAAATCACAAGTGATGTCTACGAATTTGACTTAAAAATTGTACTGTAACTGTATGTATAGTTATAAAATATATACCGTAAAAACATCTTGAAAAAAAAAGTAACTGTAAAGAAATTTAGAATTCTGAATAGTAAAGAAAGAGGCTAAGAGCTCACCTATGTCAAATAATATTTACAGTTATTTTTTGCATTTTGCTTTTACCTTAATCTTACTATAACAATTTTCTAAGACAAATTTTAAATTTTCTCTTTCCAGTTTTAAACAAAAATTCTACTATAGTAACTTTGATTGAGATGAAATTTTATTCTTATTTACCTTCAGTTTAGAGTATTTTCCTCTAAATCGCTATTACACCGTAAATGTCATTTCAGAAACGCTAATTTCGTTAGGTTGAATGGTTCCAAAACTTTGATCAGGACTGAAATAATTTTTCTCGCTAATCCCGGTTACGACAGAAGTAAAATTGATTCAGTCTCCGAAGCTTAGGAGACATTACCGTCCCTTCTTTTCTTCGGAACGCAACAGGAATATTTTATGAGACATCCCAAAGATCGTATTTTGAATTTTACGTGAGCACATTTGGAGCTCTCCCGATTTCAGAAATAAATTTTTCGTCACGTCAACAGGTTCAATGAAAGTCAAATTTGTCCTGTTAAAAGATAAATTGAAACATTTTATAGCGTGAAATATCTGGCTGCATTTGGATTGAAAATGATAAATGAAAGATTTTCGAGTAAAATTTAACGAAGGAATATCAAAAGATAAAACGAATCGGTATAAGAATAGGTATATCCTGTATAAACCGAAATAGTTAAAGGGGTTTTAGTGCGACACTGTGTTCCACCAAATTTTAATTGCTGCCTTTGTTTCAGACGATGATAACTACAAGTTTGCGAAGTACGCGAGAAGTGGTCGTTCATCCCGCATGTCATAATGAAGCTTAAGGGGCAGCAGTGAGGAATGAAAATAACAAAATAGAGCTAAGAAAAACTGAAGCAACTAAAACTACGCTGTGTTGCATGTGATCTAAATGCCTTATTCAAATGAAGACTGCGCTGCTGTTTGCAGGCGCCGACTATGTTCGACTCGACCAAAGGCGCATTGCTGGTAGCGCCATCCCTTTCTAATAACTCTTGTTGGCTCAACAACAAAGGTTGGCCTTCTACATTTCCTGCTCCAGGAGATATTCTGAAAGCCTTCTTTATATTTGCCTTGTCTATGGGAATCGTTTTTGGAAATCTTGTGCTCATTTGTGTGCTGAATAACCGGCGGTATATCAAGTATATTGATAATCAGGTACGTTTGTAAATACTCTTAAGCTATTTTAAAACAGTATAATTAAAATTTGTAACCGGTATTATCTTAGTGGTTACAACGGTTCAATACAATTCTTCAAGCAGGGGGTCAGATTTGAACTAGCCACGCACATGTGCTTTGGCAAATAAACAAAACCTTAACAAATTAAATATTTAACTGTTATTATATAACTAACAGATTGTAAAATGTACAAAACTAACAGATTGTAAAATCTCAAGAGAGTGTGAAGCCTTTCGGGAGTATTCGCACTTGGCCATGCGCGGTGAACTACGGCCTAAAATTCTCTCTTATTTTGAGAGGAGATCCTTGCCCAGCTGTGGGACAATAATGAGTTGTGATAATAATGATTATTTGATTTTCATTCTCTTCTTATGAAGAACATTGAGATGTGTATTTTAGTAAGTTTTCATAACTTGTAGCATAAAAAACGTTATGTTTTGTTTGTGACTCACCAAATTGACTCTCTGTTACATCGGGAATTCCTTATGTGGTTGTGTCTTGTAGTAAGTAAAAATGTGATTTTATTCATATGTTGCAGCCAAGATATCTTTTGACTTCCCTGGCATTGAACGATTTATTTACGGGCATCCTCATTGCTCCCGTAGCTCTTCTGCCAGCCTTGTACAAGTGCTGGCCATACGGCGAAATATTTTGTCAAATTCAGGTAAAATACAAATATACTTACAAATATTAATATGGATAATTTCTTACGGATTTGGAAAAAATAATTTCGAAATGTCTACCAAATTATGAGTGTTTTTAGAAGTTATTTATAAAGTATTACAATTCGATTTAAACATCAATGTTACCGACGTAACAGTTTTATTTATTATAAGTTAACTAGAAATTTGTTATACGATACATAAATGTAAATTAATATTCAGTCGAATTTGGAGTGTCGCTTAATCCAGTTAGAGCTAGACGAAGCTACAAAGTCCTTGTAAAACTTTATTTAAACAAGAGATGAAGAGAAAATGAGTAAAGTTGGCCCTCGGAAAAAAGTTCTCAATTGAGTAGGCGAAGTTGAAAGGTAATCGGATGCTAGGGATAAGCGCTGTGCCAAACATTACAGCTACCAAATTATTTTATTTTACTGAAGTCCTTCAATTTACATTTGATGTTGTTTTTGCTTTTCCTTCAAAGTTGGTTTTAATCACATTCCTTTGGGAACTAGTCAAATACCAAACCTGTAAATGTGGCCAAAGATGTGCAATAAAGGATCACCATTGTGGTATCTCTTTTGATGATACGCCTGAAGTTTCGCAGTTTAAAAGACTTATTGTTGGTAAAATGCTGACTGCGCATCATTGGTGTACAATGAAATCGTTAAAACTTCACGGTTACAGTGCTTAATTCTTTATCGTTAATGGCTTATTTAGTGACTCTGCACAAAGTTTTTGGCAAAGTGAGTTTAAACTTTGGCAAGTTACCGAACCTTGAACATTGTTAACAATTGCTTAGGAGAGAATTTGTATTACAGGCCCTTTTGAGGGGAGCCGTCAGTCAACAAAGTGCCGTAATTTTAGTCTGCATGGCTATAGACAGATATCTTTACTTGTTGCATCCTGATACTTATCAAAAACATTCCAGTAAAAAGGTAAGGCAAATATTTTTTTATTGTTACTGTTACAAAAACTTTTGATCTCTTATGAGCAGAATGATAAGCTTACAATGAAAATCATAATATAAATTTTCATCTACTTTTCATACTATAGTAGCTTGATTTAATAATCGTGAGGTTTTACAAAGTAACATTAATTACTGAATGTTTTGAAATTCAATAAATTCCAGTTTATGTTTAAGGAAGGTCCTAGATAACACCGTTCCAAAATTTTAAAGTATACAATCTTTGCTTTGAGCCGCTTAAGAAGTTCTAACTGAAGTAACTTTGATTCGTGTATTAACGAAGATCTTCTAACTGAAATGTTAATTCGACGATAAGCTAGAATATCAAAATGGATTTAGAAGTAAATTTAAACAACACCAAAAACAATTATTTTCATGGCAGCTAATATTATAAGACAAACATGCTAGCATTAATTTCTTAAATTACGCCAAGTTATATTTACAATATTTACAAATATAAGTAATATATTTAACATTAGTCTTTCTAAACAGGGTTGCGTTTTAGTCATAAGTGTAACCTGGATTTTGTCAGTTTCACTATTCGCTATAATGGTGCTACCCCGATCTGGTTACTATTTTAATGCGACGGGATTAATGGCTTGTGACGTATTTCACAGCAGAGTTGCATTTAGGTAAGCGATAATCATAATTGAATTAGCTTTTATGTAACTAATTATGGTCTCATGTTCTTGTGTTAATTAATTGTGCTTATGTTTTGTTTATCCTAAATTTCGTTTGTAATTAATAGCTTCTAATTATTCAATGATCAAAAAAGTACTCAAGTCTATACTACTACAAGTATACTTGATGATTCTTTTCTGTTAGATTGTGTAAAAAATAGCTTACCATTCTTGACCTTATTACTTATTGTTTTAGTTATTTCTGTCACCTCTATATAACGGAATAAATCCTTTTTTAAGTTGAATTTTGTGTACAAATTTATATATTTTCCTTGCTTTTGTTCATGTTTCGAAAATATGGTATTATTCCCAAGAGAGATATTATTAATATTAAAGACTTGAATACGTTTTCAGAATTCTCTCATGTTGCGCTTATTACTTTCCGACGACGATGGCTTTAATGTACTGCTATGGCTCTGGATTTCATATCAGTAAGACTAGAAACAAGTGCGATGAGGTCCAAAGAACGAACGGAATGCAAGCGCCTTGTAGTAAATCGTCTCACTCTGAAATTGAGACCGTGGTAAGATGGTATTTCAAAGTTAAGACTTCAACAATCCATGTATTTAAAATAACCTGTTAGGGCTATTTTTAATTCTTTTTTATCATATAAAGGTATCAAACGAGCATTCAGTCCACCTGATGGTAAGTGGTCAATGCCGCCCATGGGAATTAGTAATCATCCCCGAGTAAGATTGAACCGTACTTGAGTTACGTACGTTAACCTCGTATGTAAGTGTGATCGAGAACCACGCCTTGCCATACCGAAACACAATAAATTACTTCAAAAAGGATTAAGAAAGTGGCGGTGGCACCTCCCCGGTCGAAGGAAATGAGTTCTACAAATGAAGTGATGCACAATAATAAAGTATTGTTGGGTATTACGAATAATATCAATAGTAGTAAAAAATCAACGTTCAGAAGAAAATGAAATTGTATGTATTAGGAACTTTGCCTCGGTTGCAAAATTCAATATTGCAAAGTCTGCCGTCGGGTTAACGCTTTTATAGCTGTGCCTATTTTTCATTACGTAAAATAACACAAATGCACATTTTGTGTTCACTAAGTATTGTTATTGGAATTTATTTTGTTGAGATCAAGAATACTTTTCTTGTATTTTTGCCGTTTCAGCCAGTTCCAGCACCAGTACGACCTCATAGTGTAAGTACATCGCGAACAATGGCTGCTATGTCATTAGGATTTATTGTGATGGTAACTCCAGCTACCATTCAGGAAGTAGTTGCCGCGTGTACGGGATGCAAGGTATTATTTGTTTAGTTTACAGACGTATAATCATATAAATATACCCGAAATAATATCTATTTTTTCTGTACAGGTACCACCGACCTTAGATTTCATCGTGACGTGGTTGGCATTAAGTAACAGTTTTTGGAATCCGTTCCTTTATTGGCTCCTGAACAGCCACTTCAGAAGAATTAGTAATGAACTGCTCCAGTTTTATGTAAGCATGAACAAATATTTAATTATTTGTTTTGGTTCCATCGTAGTAAATATAAGTGTATCATTCACATTATTTAAATATATGCATAATTCTTAAATAATTTGATTGCAGGTATGCTGTCGAAGGGCCAAATCATATCCAGGCTATGAAAGACCAACAGGCTGTTGTGGCTCGCCTATTGCATCTGATTTGCATTCGAAGGGTGAGTTCGAAGGACTCGGGGAGAAGTATTGGGGTGAGATTTTAGAACGAACTGTTTCATCTACTTCTCTCCATGCAATCCAAAAAGCTTGTCATAGAGATCCACTGCGCTGCAGTGGATCATTTAAAGGGTGCCCAAGTGGTGCTTGCAAACATAATGCTAGATTTTTCGATGGATATGGTCCGACAGACTATAGACAATTGGACAGGACTGCATTTCAGATTGAATCTTGCTCAAGACAATGTCGACTGAAAAATTCTGACTTCTGTCTATTTCGACCTGGTCTTGAATGTGGACGATCTCGCTCCAACCTTAGCTTGGATGAAGGTACATACAACAAAACCTGTAACGGAAGACACCCGGAATTGTGAGAGTTCCGGAACTGTCCGGTTTTCGGGCATAGAAGTAATAGTATAGGAATGTACCCAGGGGTTGAACATTTTAATTCTAGTATAAAGTGGAAATTTAATGACTCCTCTTGTATAGACGATGATAATATGCCTAATTTAGAGCATAATCTTGATAGGATACGAAGCCTTAGTCACGAAAGAAGTTTTAGTGTATATGGTCTAAAAGAAAACGATAATTTATTACAAGTTGAAGTGAATAATGATACGCCGGAGGACGATTCGGATGAAACAAAAGATTATGACAGTGGTTGTGGTGCTATGCATGAGATTTGTGAAGAAAAAAGTGATTATAGTGTAACTCATAAGTTTTCTCGAAATTCTTCCTTATCGAATAGAGAACTCGATGTGATTAAGGAAAGTTCTAGGAGCTCGAGTGATACAGAAGTAACATTAACACGATGATTTCCAAATTTCTTTAGTGACGTATTGTACGTTGTACATTTATACATCTGTATGGACAAACTATAATGTGAAAACAAGTGTAAAGTATAATCTATAAAAGAAATTCTAGTTGTCTAATTGTAGAATTGTTATAGGTACATTTGAATGTAAGTATGTGGACCAGTATCTATCAGGTCTATTTTTTGTATATTACAGTCTTAAAATCATATGTATAGCAAGTTAACATCTGTTTAATGTATGGAAAAGTGTGATTATACATAAGAAAGAGATTATTGAATATGTTCAAATTTTTTATTGTCGATGATAAGTAGTTGGTTTCATAACATAACTAAAAATGTAGTTAATATTTTGTATTTTTTGTATTAGTATAAATGATAAACGTTACTATAAACTTAGTATAAACCGTACCATTAAACAAATTAATCTAAATGGCGCCTTGTACTTGATTCGTTCATCAATTTTTATATTCTTCTGACATGTCATACGTATTATAACCTGCATGATATTTATGTACATAGTATTTATATAATAAGTCAGGTTTCATGTTTGAGTGAATAAGAAACTGTAAAACAAAAAGAATAGACAAGTAATCATATTACGAGTAAATTTCTACTATCAGTATTTCATTTAACATCATAGTTTTTTCTACTTATTGAAACAGTTTGATAGCTCAATACGATTTTTTGTCTGCGTAAGAAAGGCTATTTTGGATTAGTTTATTTAATGGCAAGGGTTTTACATATTTTGACTGAGCTTGAGACTCATCAATTTATTTGCAATATCACTGTGATTGTAAATAGTAGGCAATATGTATGGATTATTTGTAGTTGATAACATAATCAATTTCTGTCAGTATTAGAATTTGTCGTGTACTTTACTTTCGATGTATATATTCTCTGAAAAAATATGAATGTTTGTTTTAATAAAAATTCGTTGACTGTAACTATTATATAATTATAATAGTCGTTGGGATGTGTTTGTCAGCAGGCTTGTTACATATTTTATCTTTATTTGTTTCCTCTGTATTTTTGCCTAAAGAATAACATCACTTTGAATCTTCTTAAGTACGTCTTTATTTTAGGCAAGGCTTAACAGACGATAAGATATCATGTTTTTATTTAGGTAATAAGTTGTATTTAATTCTAGATGTTTACTTTTACGATTATGATATCCTTACTTGGTTAATGCTGGCGTGATAACAGTACTCACACACATACAATTTCATTATAAATTAAGTTTTACAATATTCCTAGACCGTCCATCACAAGCAAGCATAATAATATGCGTTGGTTGTCTGTGGGACAGATTCAATTAAAACCTCACGTTATATTTTATAAAAGCTGCAAGAAAATAATATCGATCTCTGTCATGCTTATAATCTTGGCCGCGTGCGAGGGAGGCAGTACTTTATATTTCGTATGCAGTTATTTTGTTTATTGTACACGTCAGCATTTGTTAACAGGCTATAACTAAATAATATCATAGACCTTATGTTGAAACCGTCAATATTCTGCGACTCTGACTTAAGTACAGTCAACTTTCAGAGTAAATATAGAAATTTGTGGTATTGAACTCGATATATAACATAATAATATTAATATCTTTGTATATTCTACTTTAGTTTGGTAGTACATATTCTCTCCCTTCTTAAATATAAAAAACACAATATACTATTAAGTAATATTACGTTTTTGATTAAATATTTTAGGTATGTCGGCTTCTGCAATGCTACTCATTTTAATAAAAATATTCATATGAAAATGGAATATAAGTTTTCGAGTGCGAAATATATAGCTCTCGATATTTCAAGTCCATGGACAAAATTATCATTCCCTGCTGAATTCTCTCCTTCTAGAATGAAAAGAAACTGTGTGAATTTTCAATGAACATGGATGATATCAAACTCTCAGACTACGATTTTTCCATGTAGGTATTATTTATTGCTATTAAAATGTAATATATTATGAAAGCATGATTTCAAAGAATCTAAGATGTTTTTAGTTTGCGTTCGATTCGAACTCAAGCTCGCGAAATCGATCTTTACTGTCTTTTTACTTTTATTTTTGTTATCTGTTTTTCAATGTGCCAAACATTATAGATATGTATGTGAAATAATCTATACTTAACGTAATATATTTATATCTGATAAATTCTATAAAAATCAAATAAAGTGTTCTGTACATAAGATTTAAGTTACATTATAACTATAACTAAAAATTATTTGCATTTGATGTATGTATAAATACTTATAACTACCAATAAAATTTATTTGTATTTCTGAAATATAAAACGATTCATATAAGTATAGATAAATCAAGACTGTTTGCAGGAAACTTCTTAAGATATTCAACATCGCACAATTCTGTCTCTCCTTTACTATGGTGTAAAAATGTCATGTAATTAACAGTGTAAAGTAAATAAAAAGGAGAAATAAAATGAATTTACATAACAAATTCTGTGTTTCTATTTTATAATTTCCTTTTTAGTTTTTTTTATAGTGTAGACTTGGTAAACTTGGCTACAGTCCAACTCCAACATCCAACATCAATGTCAAAAAACCATTCAAGCCATACTTGAGATAAACTACACATACTTTTTTTCTTTGATGACCTAGAGAAAAAAAAGACCGAATTGAGAACCTTTTTTTATATCATTATTTTTTTTTAATTGGCTAAAAATAATTATTTACGAAGGATTAGAGGGTGGTGCTGATATTGGTAGATATAAACTCTAGGTCACACATTCCTACAGCGCAGCAATTCTAAAGATATTGCATAGCAGTGTATTGTAAACACAAAATAATAATAATAATAACAGTGGGATCTAGATCCTTCTCCCGTTTGAAATAGTTCGAAATTTAAGTAAACCCATAATTTTTCACAAAATTTAAGTATACCCCTTTGGTATTATCCAACCAATGCCAGGCTAATATGAAGTGTCGTGTGTTCCATCATAACTCACAAACTACTTATCCGAATAAATGACCAGTCTTGATTCTGATTTCTCTGAACTGATTTGCCATGATTGATTCCATTGTAGTTGAAATTTATGTAGTTTTTTTTTACTTTTTTTTTTAATTGTGTAAAGGTAGCAAACGAGCGTGCAGTCCACC
>DWNR01004530.1:0-10812 GCA_018250455.1 Polygonus leo
GCCAACTTTTTTTTTAATATATTCCATGTACAGACTTTCGACCCTCTTTAGCTTTATTATATGTATAGAAGATAGATGTTCCTTTAAACGTGTCAAATTTCAACTTTCAACATAGAGAAGTCACGTAAGGCTGACGTTACAGCAACAATGGAATATAATATTGTCACATGCCTCTTAATGCAAGATGTATCGTCTCAGTACCGTAGATTTAAAGAATATATTTTTGTATAAACATAATCTAATCATAATCATAAAGTTAAGGTAAAGGTAAAGTTAAAGTAAAAATATGTTTTGAAATCAAAGCTTTCGTCATTTTTAAAGGATAAAGGATAGGAAACTTAAGAGATTTTAGGTTTTCGAAATATAAAAACAATATTAATTGTAATATTTATAAATACGAGGCCCAGAAATGCTTCATCTGTCAAATTGTTTTATGGACCAATTTGAAAACAAACAGATGTAATAAGGAAGTAATAATGTATTTTACACAGGATTGTTTCGTCAATCAGATTTGAGTCTAAAGTGAACGCTTTGCGAATGACCGCTGTCACTAAACTGCATATAAACGTTGAACTCAAATAAACGTACAGTACAGTCCACACACGATATATGTTTTCCTTTGAACGGTTACTGTTAACTTGTTAAGGCATTCCAGGGTACAGTCAGCAGCAAAGTAGCTGCTCCTTTGAGCCATCGGTCTCAGAACTAAACCGGGATGCCTTTCTGCATGAGTTGGCTGCATACAATGCTACTTCAGTTAGACTTTATATGCTTACGATTTCCACAATCTTGTGGCCGATAGATACGATCAATACAATATAAGATCACATACCTGTAAGAAAAATGTATGTATATTATTTCAGTATTGTAAGCTGTGATAATAAATAAGTATATAACATATGAGTTGGCTGCATATAGTTCTACTTCAATGATACTTTATACACTTATGATTTGAGCATTCTTAGTCCGAAGCTGCCCAAATGTTTCTGAACTATTTCATGTCGCGAACCACAAAAAAATCTTAATAATTGTTTGCTCTCTTTAAAATTATGATAATATTTAATTTTACAGCAACAGTAATTTTACGACAGCAATGTAAAAGGGTGTTGTAAATTAATCTGTTTACCGTAAATGCACCAATTATGGCCAGTATAAGGACTTTTTTTCGATTTGGAGGTATACGAAGAATAATTTCTTAATAAGTATTCGATGTTTAAAAGCTTAATACTAACTTCAATAAAATATGATTAAAACAAATAGCCCCAATGGGACTCCATTTATGGACAAGATATATTCAGGCCTACGCGTTTTTCTTATCTATATATCAATCTTAGGAATCTATAATTGACCTCAAGTGTAATCTTCTCCTACTCTTGCTCGTAGCTCTTCATGATCTATTTTTCCACCAATAACACTGACCACGTGATCACTTGAGCTAACTGAGTTAACTAGTTTGCTACTTAAAGATCGCACGACTGAGCACAGAAAATTGCTAGGAAACTCATGCAGCTCTCTTAAAGTTATGTTTATAATTATGCCGTTCTTACCGTCCCAAATTTTGTACCCGAAAAAGCTATTAAGTCGACATCTTGTCAACCTCACACTAAAAACTGTTAACGAGGAAACCTTTCGACCTGTTACTTATGAATAAATTACGTCACCTTTTACAAACTCAAGCCAACTCGACTAAAGGCAGGTCACGCGAGAAGCACCCAAAAATAATATAAACTGGGTAACCCAAAAATAAAATATTCACAATTTGATATTAACACTTCACAAGCAATACATTTTTTATATAAAACTAAAGATATTGCTCATTAATTTTTGGTTGTTTATTTGAAAGCACAAGTACAAACAATTGCATTTGAAAAAACGTTATTTTGTGTAGCGTATTTATCGACAAGCTCACTCACTCGCACAAGCAAATACACGTACACACAGTCACACACACACACATACACACACAAATATAATACAAAAATATAAGTACACAGTCACAAACATA
Source organism: Polygonus leo (assembly GCA_018250455.1). Lineage (NCBI taxonomy): Eukaryota > Metazoa > Arthropoda > Insecta > Lepidoptera > Hesperiidae > Polygonus > Polygonus leo. Next base: position 2,006 of record DWNR01004530.1, read on the forward strand.
AAAATATGCATACGATTAGACATATGCACATGTCGCATGCACTCGTACATGAGTTCGACCGGTGAGGTACATAAGCAATTTATTGTGTTTCGGTTTGGAGAAGCGTGGTTGGCAGCTATTCTTAAACACGAGGCGAACATCTTAGTCCTCACGGGACGCATGTGTGGTCAACCAATCGATAGTACGAATAATCGATAGTCCATGGGCGTCAGTGACCACTCAGGTGGCCTGCATTCTCGTTTGCTACCTTAAGACGATAAAAAAGGCCAAGCGCTCAATAAACCCTCTATTAAGAAACAAACAGCACATTTATTTTTATAAAGTCCTTCAGTGGATATTGTTAACGGTATATTTATAACGTAACGCATCCAGCCATTCCCTGGGCGCTCCCGAACGCCGCACGAGAAATATGTTTACAATTCTGTACACTACGCTGCTACATGACCAGTTTAAATATACCCTTACCCTCTTCAAAACGTCTCACCGTTGGCGAGAAGCTAAAGTTTTGAAGTTAGCATTCAGACAACTGCAGGATTTTCAGCCCCACAGATATGCCTGCAAAAATTTGGAAATTCACTGATATAAAAACTGTAGTAAGGAAAATTCTCAAAACAAAATGTTAATCTTTAAGTATATTTGCTAAGATTATATGGCCTTCATCCTTTTTTATATTTCTATATCTATGACATAAATGAAAAATACAGCATCAGTCCCACCCATTCGTAGGTTCTGCCAGGTGGTAGAACTTGTTTAGTTCGACCGGGGAGGTACCACCACCATCCTCATAATCCTTCGTGAAGCAGTTTATTGTGTTCCGGTTTGCAGAGACGTGGTTGCCGGCTATACTTATACACGAGGCAAACATCTTAGTCCTCAGGGGTAGCAACGCATCTGTGATCAAATTCAGGTATGATTCAATCATATTTGAAAATGATTCCTGATGTCAATGGGCGGCAGTGACCACTTACCACCAGGTGGACTGCATGCTCGTTTGCTACCTTTGTACAACAAAAAAATAAAAAAGTTCATAATTATGCTCTTGTGGTAAGCAGGTTGTGAGTATCTGTTTCAAACTCGAAAGGAATATGTTAAGGGTCTGTTAATATTAGACATCTTTTAGAGATGGTAGAAGCAGGGTATCTCCCTGCTACTGCCACCGTCATATTCTTCCTTGAAACAATTCTAAAAAAATGTTCGCCTTTTATACGATAACTAATACTCAAGGCGAACATCATCATCGTCATCCATCATACCATTATCATCATCGTCATCATGCTCGTACTGCAGGCTCGTTTGCTACTTTTAAACCACAAAATAGTTTTTCGCTAACGGTGGAACAAGCACCACCTGAGCGGGACACAGAATGGTCGGTGTAGTATGATACAATAACAATATATCAAAGGGACAGCTGCCGAAAGTGAAGAATGGTAGCCGTCAGCAGGGTACTCCTAGAGGAGTTGGATTCGCAGCCGATACACTCCCGGAAAGTTATTTTATGAATGTCAGGGCCAGGTTTTTGTGTATAAGTCAGAAATGTTTGTCTTTCAGCAGCTTTGTCAACAGCTTTACCTTTTACGGTCTAGTGATATAGAAGCATGCAGTTAATGTTGAGGTAAGTTGAGGTAAGAAGTAGTCTAAAAGATGGTAGAACTGTAGTATGTATGTAGTATGACCGGGAGGGGGGGGATACCATCGCCACCCTCATAATCCTCCGTGGCGTCCTCTGAGGCGTGGTTGTCGTGTAAACTTAAACGCGAGGCGAACATCTTAGTCCTCAAGGGTAGCAACGCATCTGTGGTCGACCTCAAGTACGATTTAATCGTACTTGGGGATAATCGCTAATGGGCATGGGCAGCAGTAACCACTTACCATCAGGTGGACTGCATGCTCGTTTGCTATCTTAAGACGATAAAAAAGCCAATTGTTTCTTATGCCTGGAAGTCGTAGAAATATTCCATGCTCATCCAACTTGGTTCATAATGCACATACTTATTTTATCCGTAGAACATATCAGTTTCCAAAATAATAATTAGTTACTTACTATATTTATTTTACGTTTTCAAAACCTTATTTAATTTTATCCCAAAACATTTCCAATAATGTAAAAAAAACAAAAATCTTCGCAAGTAATCTAATAAGTACATAATCTATGTAATAAATATATAAATCTTTCTAAACTACTATTTTTTGTGCTCTTTGTCATGATTAATTATTAAACATCCATCAGATTTATTACAAGTAGACACAACCATATTATTTAGAAAGATTGAATTCTCTTAAACTCTCTGCGATCTCATATATCTAAAACATGTACAACATAACGGCATATCTCTTACCTGCTCCGTACAAGTATTGGGACGTTGTTCAAACTCCGATAAATCATACACGTTAAGTAAAGTAGTGCTTTCGCGAGACTGGGACATTTTTCACAAACCGGAACACTATTTTATATAAGCCCCCGTGAAGTGATGGGCGGTTATCGATAAAATTTATATACGAATAGATGTGTACTAAAATTATGTCGATATAAATAATCGTAATTAAATTCGTCAAGTATTTTTTTGGAATTCTTTTTAACAGGTACACGTGTGAGAGTAAGAGTTTCATTTACTTATTCCAAATGAATCCTAAAAAATGTAGAAAAAGCTTGAAGTTAAACGATCATATTTGTTAGTAGTACTTGTATCTTGAGAGTCAGACATTTGATTAGAAATCCTGATATACAATGCATTGGCAACATTAGAAAACATCGTGTCGGATGCCAAGGAGATAATTTTAAATTTTAAACGTGTTCAAGAGGATTGGGATTAAACATCGACATCAGTCTTGCTATGTATGACCGTGTGTATAAGATGTCATGTACACACATGTATTTTCATATCATAAATGAAATACACTAACTTTCTATTAAATGTAAACGGATTTGATCTTAAAATGATTTAGATTTCTAATTAGACTGTGTTTCAGTAAAAATGTATTTATATACGTAATCATAACAAAAAAGTTCCAGGATATGAATCTAGAATTATTTAATTTATATTTCCACTTCATATGCTATCTGTACACCGACGCCATATTTTTCAATACGGCATCCATTGGTCATACAAATAAATCTTCCGCGCCTGCCTGCGATAGCGCTGAGGTTAAATTAATCTATCGAACACAATACTCGATATTTATTGCAAATTTATTACAGCACTAGCTGGCTGCGTTCCTTATGAAACCGACCATAACTCACTACAGCGTTCTTAACCTTATGTTATGTTGATTCAAATTATTTTACTGACTTTAAAATGTCGAAGTAGCAACTTTTTCATGTAATATCAATGTTCCCCCAAGGACATGAGTAATGAAATCAAATAAATTGAGATCGAAGCTGAAGCCGAAGAAGACTATATTGTAGATGCAGTGGTAGATTGCAAGTGACACTTATAAAAGATGCGACCTCCTCATAGTTTAACAGCATAACATGGCAACTCATCCTTTACACATAAAAAAGGACTTCATTTCCATCAGAGATTTACAGTTAGATGTCTTTGACAAATGCTACTTACCATTAAGTGGATTACCGATTCATAATCCTCGTTATGGAGATTTTGTAAGTGGTAACTTACTATCAGGTGACAAAAATGCTCATTACTACTTTTACTTATTTGTGTCAGGTTTGACTGAAGATCATACAGAAAACATTTTTATTTATCTCACTTTGTATTGATTGACGAATCAAAACTCGAAAAACATTCCCAGATTGTTATTTTCCTCTTATTTATTTAATTTCAAAATTAAGTTCACTCCTCGGCAGGCGCTTCTGCTGCCTCTCCACCACCTTCACCACCTTCACCACCTTCACCACCTTCACCACCTTCGCCACCTGCACCACCTTCAGTAGCTCCTGTAGCAGCTGGTGTCTCACCAGTGCCATCACCATCTTGAGCACCACCTTCCGTCGTTGATAAGTCACCATCTGTTGCGTCTGTTATAACAGTGTCCGTTAACGCTTCAGTTGCCTCCGTCTTCTCTTCTATCTCGTTTTCGTTCATGGAGTGGTAGTCGTCTGGAAGCGCTCTGGATGTGAATATGCAAGTTGTAACGCATTCGTACTCGTCCTGGAACATGTTTAGGTTGGGGAGGCAGCCTCGCCAAATGCCGACCTCGCATCGCGACCCTGGCTTCCAGTAGTACATGACGGGCGTGGGCGCTTGGCCACAGTCGTCCCATCTGAAGTTCGCGAAGCAGGCTTGTGGTGGAACTGGAAGGAAAGTTTATAGCTTATATTTATCGTAATGTAAAAGTTTGCGCTAGTATTAGTAACAAGAAAACAGTCCCGATAAAATGCTATGTAACAACTGGCGTTCATAAACATTCTGATTCATTCATTCATTCATTCCTTAAAAGTTTCACATCCCCTATGTTGCTAACCCCCAGGGACTAAATTCACCACGTATTCATGTAAAACCAGTGATGCTACTCGAATAATTTACAAATAATCATGAGGATTGCAGTGGTATTTCAAAGTAGGTATATGTTTTAAGAATATATTTTAATTTTCAGAACACGCTCTTATTCTTGAAGTCTCTATTAAAATAAATGTGTCCCGGGTTTATCTTTGTCTCACAGTCAAATACACTTAATTAATTTTCATTCAAATCGTAGATTTTCTCAAGCAATAAAACTACTTTAAGAGTTTTCCGTTTTACTCTTAAATGTTAAATGTTTACTCTTACATCAATTGCTTTCTATAAGAACATCTATAAACAACTTTGCAACCAGCAAATACTTTAACTCTTTATCTTAAGTAGACCGTATGCGGCAGACGTAAACCACGCTTCAGTCACGCACAGACGACATTCTGTGGTTATTTGTTTCCTTTTTACAGTACGCAACAAAGTAGCCATATTGTTCTCTAAGCCTGAGGCCAAGTAGAAGAGACGTTTGGCGACTAAGTGGTCAGTCATACCGGTGATTGACCGTTGTTGTTGTTCGTAAACTGTAAACTAGTACAAATAAACGTGATTCATGCGTTCCGACTATTATTGGGTATCCCACATATTCCATTAAGACTTTAATAGTATTGTCATTTGCACCCTAAATAAGATTTCAACAGTATTTGAGTTAAAATTGTATATTTGGCTAAAATTTTCGCATCATGCTTTAAACATAACACTTACACATTTAAACATTATTTTAATTTATTAACATAATTAACATAATTGATGTACTGAGAAATGTGTTAATGGTGAATGTTACCGGAAATTCTACTACCTATCAAATTAATTTTAGATCAAAGCAAGTAAATTTTGTAACTCCTCCATTATATCCATGACTGATATCTCTTCTATCTCCCCTAAATTTCATGACCTACATTAAGGGGCAGAATGTACGGCCTATTTCAAAGTTGTAAGTTAGTCATGTTTTGTAGTTATTTTAATTACCTTGTAGGTCGTATTCCAGGCACAAAACATAAATTAGCCTTAAGTTTACAAAAACACAAAAAGGCGAATACTGAATACTGAACTACTAAATAAATGGATTATTCAACACAAAAAGATTTTTTCTATTCAACCCAGTAGTTTCTGAGATTAGCGCTTTCACACAAACAAACTCTTCAGCTTTATATTATATCATAGTCACCAAGTAAACTTTCAAATAATGCACACACACATATATCTTCACGCCAAATCTCTACGGGGTAAGCAGATAGCATCGAGTGCCAAGCGGCACGGTTCTGGCATACTTGCCTAGCTTCTTCCACTTTTATAACTCTCCTCATACAAACACACCGATTTCCAAGACTCTTGAAATAATGCTTAAGTGAATAAAACAATCTATTATCTCTCACCTGCATCTAATCGTATAAAAATAAAAAATGGCAGAAGAAACACACTCCACAGTGCCATGTTCGTGTACAAAGGGACATCACTTCCATAAAACCGAATGCTTATTAATTATTGAATTTTATTACCAGTGAATTAGTTATTATAATTGGATATTCAACGTGTATCGTTAATGACGTAGTTTATGTGTTTCATCCATTACATTTATAATTGGTTTACGCCACACAGACATTTAATGTCCATGTGATAGTAACTGGCCACTTTCACCTTCAATCTGATTTGAATGGATTTTTTTAGCGTATAAAGGTAGCAAACGAGCATGCAGTCCGCCTGATGATAAGTGGTCACTCCCGCTCATTGACATTAGTAATTATCCCCAAGTACAATTAAATAATACCTAAGTTTGATCACAGATACATTGCTATCTGTGAGTTTAGATTACTATAAGTATAGCCGGCAACCACGCCTATCCAAACAGAAACATAATAATTGCTTCCCGGAGGATTATGAGGGTGGCGGTGGTGCCTCCCCGGTCTTCTTAACGAGTTCTACCACCTGGCGGAGTTGTCTCCACCAGCCTCATAGTACGTCAAAAATTAATTCTTGAAATAAGTTTTCTGCTAGAAATAGTATTTCTCATTACTGCAGGGTTCAAAATCATCTATAAACAGACTTATTTCAGATGAAGAGATATGGAATCCCGTCGGTAATTCATCGCATATCATTGGCATAAACAGACACACACACACACAGACACGTCTACACATAAGATATTACAAAAGTACGCGAACACGCGTAGGTACAACGTTACGCGAAAACCTGATTAATCTCATTTATCAGATAATCATTTATCAGTAAGTAATATAATATTTGCAACTGCCTCCTGTCAGTTCCAACAGAAACAACAACATATCACCCTTATCTCTATTTAATTTACATTTTACAACCACTGACTGCATAAGGGAGTTCCCTCACTTATCAAGTTAGAATCGGTAATAAAAGTTATTCTACACTAATAACTACAAGTTTAGATAATTATTACTTGCTTGCGAAGATTTTCAGGATTTCTTTTTTTTATATTCTGACTATTGTAAGACTTGATAGCCTATGGAGGAGCTACTGGTAAGTATGATATCTTGTGACACTAGTGTAAATAGCAAACGTATTCTGGTCTTAAGAAGGGAGACTAATATTTTTATGTCGGTGTCTCTCTGCCATTCATACTAAACCTTCAAGGGTAACAAAACAAAAAAGGACCAAATACACACCAATCGTCTCTATGTTAACTTCTAGTAAGAGATATATAGGATATCGAAACCGGGCGTTAGACGCATAATTCATTCAAAAACCAAATATCTTGCCATGGTCAAATTGTGGATTATAAAAAGTGCATTGGAAATCCAATACGGAACATCAACTTCAGTAAGCGTATTAATGCTACCGTGATTGTCAATTGAAATTAACAATCGGACAATGTTTTTCTTACCGATATAAAGCGATAAATGTAGACAAATGAGGTTACTCCCCTCCACTCATACATTATTTACAATATTTCATATGAGAAGTACCGAGTACCGAAATTAATTTGGTGTGTTTAAAATTATTAGCTCCCGAACGAGAATCGTTCCAAATTTAAAGTCAATTAGCTCTGCCGGCCTTTTGAAACCGTTAATTAAATTTTCGTTTACGCCAAAACATCATGATTGAAAGATTAAATGATAAGTTGTCATATCATTCAATATAAATGCTATGCGTGTAATTTAATCATTGTTGTCATTTTATGATGTTTTTTTATTTATACCAGTTATGTTTTTTATATAATAATTGTTTGAGCGTGATGTAACAATGATTCGATCTGAAAAAAATAATGTGTAATCTTTTTCTTTTCCTACTTACGTACAATTGATTGATTGAAGAAATTGCATCATTTGGCTTATTTAAACAGCTTAGGCATAACAATCTCGTGTCACACACAGTATATGTTTTCGAATTCCTCCCAAAGGACTTGACCGATTTTAATGATTTTTTTTATTTATTTATTTCTATTTTGTTAGAAATAAAATAATAAAAGGTGATAAGGGTGGCCTAATCCAGGCTTTTTTCTTTTGAAATTATGATTTGATATCAGTGACATCAATTCTAAAGTGATTAAAAATGGGAGTTTTAATCACTTTTGAATTTAGTATTTTAATGTATGTATATGGCGGAAGAACGTTTGCAGAGGCAGCTTGTTACATTAATAATAGACATTTTTACAATCATGTGTTTGCTTCAATACTCTTGTTATGTTAGCTAAATTTCCTGATTAGTAACATATATCTTATTATACGCATACCTACATATATGAACTTGAGAACAAAAAAAAACAATCATTACTTGGTCAGGATGGCTTCATACAAATAAACATACACTTGTATAAAGAATTCATAAACAAGAAGTCTTCAAATCCAAGATTGAGACAGACGACATCCTGCCGCAGAATGCATGCTCACGACGAATTGAGTGGCTGGAAATGTCGGAAATGAAATGAGATGGAATTTTGATTCACTTAGCTCTCGGGTGAACTATTTAATCTTATCGACTATCTATCGTCTTGATTGCTGTTTATGAGTGTTTCCTACAACTATGTATTACAATGTACGGTATAGGAATAGGTGCCAGGTACATGAAGTTTTATAAATATTTTTAGTAATTTACATGTTTTCTTACATATTCTCATAATGGCCGTGTTTAAAAATGATATACTCTTCTTTAAAAATACTGGTAGATTTATAGTAAAGAAAGTAGGTTTCTTCAAGTAATTAGTATAAATATATAAAAATTAATAAATAAGTTATTTTTCTCTCCGCCGAATGAATGGTTTAATACTGTTCAAACAGAACTATGTGTATGACTGTTTTTTTTTTTTTTTGAATTGTGTAGTTGCTGTTGGCCCTAAATGGCCTTTACAGCTTTACCGTAGGTTTTGTGGCA
>DWNR01004531.1:0-10811 GCA_018250455.1 Polygonus leo
CGGGGTAGGCAGAGAGTATCGAGTACCAAATGGCACGGTTCTGACATACTTGCCTAGCTTCTTCCACTTTCATAACTGTCCTCATACAAACGAGCCGATTTCGGAGACTCTTGACAAAAAAACTAAATACCCTTACCCTTACTTAATTTCCTTACCATACATAGATGGTTTAACACCCTCATAATCATGTAGGTCATATATTTTTATATTTTTGATTATAATTATAATTGTCAAATTTTTTACATTAACCTTAAAACTGATCAATCACTCCTATCTTCGTGTTATGCTTATGTTTATAACTTTGTAACAAAAACGTGTGATTAATATTGGATAAAATTTTCTCCTAAGACTTGGAACTTTCATAGTACATTACTAATACTTACCCTAATCCGGGGTGAACGGCAATGCCCCTAGGGTTCACAATGCCAGCTCCGGAGAACAAAACTTTCCTCACTTTGGTGTCCATGTTTGCTACCTCAATCGTCAGCTTCTTCGAGTCAGTCCAGAATATGTTTCTTGCAGCCCAATCAATAGCGATACCCTCAGGCGATTTCACATCTAGAAAAAAATATTAATTTAATTTAATGTGCCCATAATAATTATTGGAATTAATAAAATTGACACACGCCATTATTGAAATTTCAATATAACCTTTAATCTGTAAGCGGTCGAAAGATACTTACAATATTTAAAACCTCTAACGAAAGGAAGTTGTTGCATTTTTTTGTGTTTATTAAAATCGGCCATTATCAGATAAAACTAAAGCAATTTTCATGAAACTTTGTAAATGTAATCTTTAGAACCCTAACTAAAACATAGGCTTCTTTTATTATACTTACTTCTACTTACTAGTATATTATAAAAACAATTACTACTAACCAACAGACAAAAACGGTTCGAACCCAGAGCCGTCGTAAGCAGCTCGCTTGATGGTGTTACCAGCAACGTCTCCCCAATATATCCTGCCAGTGAGGCAGTCCACGTCCAAACCAACCGCGATCTGGTACACAGCGCTGTTCAGAGGCGTGGCAAAGTCTCTCGGAGTGTGTCTAAAAGGCACACGGTACACTGTCGAGCCGTCACTCGCTACTATGAAGTTTCCAGCCAGTCTTGGGTTCAGCTCGCATTGGCTCCCGTTTCCGTTGTAGCCAGCGTTACACTCGCAAACATATCCGTCATTCGTTTTTAAGCAGGACGCGTGTATGTCGCACATGTAGGGATTCGTTCGGCAATTCACCTGTAATAACAAAAAATATTCATTAAATAGATAATAATATTTCTACTACTCGACCGAAGAGTTTCCACCCCTTCGACTTTATATCGCTATGTATAACAGGGAATGTTCACAATGTTTTTATGGCAAATAGAAATATTATTGTTAACTTGATATTGTATTTACCCGGATAATAGAGGAAGCAAAAAAAATATCAACGCAGTGCACAGTTAAAAAGGGAGATCATCATCTCATGACTGTCTATAATCTAAATTTAAAAATCGTAGTGTACTATTATGGCTTCTATGGAATCCACAGATTTCTAAACCTTACCTCTTCGTTACAAGTGTATCCGTCTCCAACGAATCCATCCCTGCATACACATTGGTAATTGCTGTCAACGAGCGTGCACACCGCGTTTGGATTACAATCATTATAAACGTCACATGTCCTTCCCTGAGGCATGCACAAAGATATGCCTTCACCCTGGTACCCCTCGTCGCAGTGGCAATAGCTGATGGCGTCCGTTTCGTCGTAGAGGCAGGACGCGTGCTCAGCGCAAACAGCACCATTACATAACTGAGCATCAGGAATGCAAGCGTCGTTTTCGTCCCTGCTGAAACCTTCGATACATTGGCAGATGTACAGTCCATATTGAGCGTCCAGTCTACACTCTGCGTTGTATTCGCAATCAGAGTTGTTTGTGCAACTGAAGTTGGGTCTGCAGATGTACCCGTCGCCGTGGTAGCCAGCGTCGCACACGCAAATCATTTCGCCGGTTGCCGTGTCGATGCAGTGAGCACTAGGTCCACATGAGCAGGTAGGACCTGTCTTTTCTATACATTCGTAACCATCACCCTCGTAGCCCTGAGGGCACACACAGTGCCCTGTGTCTTGATCAGAAGTACTGTACGGTTCCGCTACACTTATAGAGCATACAGCATTTGGCGGACAATCAGAGTCACCATAGCATAGGACTGAAAAGAGTAAGACCGTTTAGTACAATAAATGGAAACAGAAAAAAATTAACAAATAAATTCGACACCCACGCAACGAGGAAAATTGAATTGAATTCTAAAAGAATATCGGTATAACAAGCATGCATTTCTCAGTGAGATAAAATATTTCTAAGAATAATCTTAAATGACACACGTAGGTTGGTCACGCGGTCGCGTTTTTAGCACTATTTATTATTCATTCTGACTTATTTTTATTTTGTTCAGATATTGTATCATTCAGATTGTGCAAGCAATTGCAATGCAAAAATGAAACTGTATAAATACAGAGAATAGGTTAAATAATAAGTTTCTTTAAATATTACTTACTTGTATCATTGACATCTGGGATAGGATTTGGATTGTAATAACTATCTAGTTGGCACAATTCATTATTTCTTTCATCTCTCGTACTCGAATAGCCATTTGGACACACACAACCAAAAATGTTACACTCCGGAAGAACAAACGTTTCATTATACTCAGCTTCAGTCACTGTCGCACTTGTTGTGGTTAACAAGGTAGCTTCGGGTTTCGTAGCTTCATCAGTTGTACCTACGTCATATGAAGAAGGATCTCGGGCACAATTAAATCCGTCTCCAACGTAACCTGGCTTACATTCACATTTATAGTAATTCTTGTAGGGCGAAAACGCGCAATATCCATTCGGAGAACAATTGTCACAATTATTTTCTTGTATTTGAACCTGCGTGCAAGTTTGTCCGTCTCCTGTGTAGCCAGGATTGCAGGCACAATAAGGTGCTTCACCGTAATTCTCTATACATTTAGAATTAGGGTCGCAATTCATTGTTCTACACTGAGATACTCGTCTGCAATTAACGCCATTACCTTCGAAACCTTGACGACATACGCACTGGAATCCACCATCGTGGTTGTAGCAATCAGCATTTACATCACAGTTATTTGAGCCAGACGTACATTCGTCTATGTCCACACAAGTGATGGTCTCGTCCACATACAAATTTGTAAAACCTGTCTGACAAACACAGGTAAATGATTCCCCTTGAACAACACAAGTGCTGTGAGGTCCGCAAGATTTACGACCCTCAACACAAGGATTTTCTTGGCCGGCAAACGATACTTTGTTGCTCATAGCGTATCTTACAATGTTTTCCCTTTCCTCGTATCCTAGATAATTTTTACCTACTTTCAACATCATGGGTATGTTATCCTCATCTGAAGATGGGAGAAACCGACATGGATTGTATGAGATTGTTTGTGATACTATCTGATCGTATTTCTGACCGGTGCCTTTGAGTGTAAATGTACGTGAGGATGCACTTTGTATTAATCCCGCCGAAACAATTGCGTACTGTTCTTCGTACTCAGCAATATTAACTTTAGTACCTATTGGTAGCACGGGAATTGTGCCATTAATATATGTTTCTATAACAATTTGGTCAAACACGTCATGTCCCATATATTCTTGGGAGATATCTACTCTGTCGTTAGTATCCGGGAAAGTTATAACTGCTGTATGTTTAAATACGGAGCCAGTTAATTGATAACCATTACGGGCATTGCCAGAAGGTTTGGCGAAAAGCCAGCCTACGACTCCACCTAGCACATTTAAAAGTAGCAAACTGTTACCAAGGTTTGGTGGAGCCTGTGACAAAGCCGTGTATGATTTTCCATCAGCCACGACCACATAAGCTTGTATATCTACATCATTAAGATTTACATTGTTAATAGCGCCATTTAATTTTCCGTGGATTCTCAAAGGTACGTCATCTTTGATGCAAGATTTTCCATTACCGTAGAAGCCATCGTTACACTGACAGCAGATACCGGCTTGGTAATCCACGCATCTAGCATGTGTGTGACACACACTGGGTCCACTTTGTGCACAGGTTTTGCTTTCCTCTTGAATTTCTACTTCGACTTCATTATATTGATCCGGAACAGCTATATTGCCATCAGGAGGAATGCGGCCTACACGATATACGTATCGACCAGGCTCTTGTACGTTTGACCACCTGAAATTAACATTTTGTTTAATTGTTTTCTTATCTCGTATACAATGTTTCGTAAAATGTTAATGTTTAATACGTCTAAATCAATCTGTATATCTGTTTATTTGTATTTTCTAATTTCACAGCAACGAGTAGATTAATGAATTGTAATTTTTGAAATTTCCAAAATTTTAATTAACCAAACCTAACTATCAAAAGAAGGTGGCGAATATCGAATAAGAATATTTGCGAGATATATACGAGTATATAAATAGGAAAAGAACTTATCACCAACTTTAGTATCTAACGCAATGAGTAGAGTTGAGGTATGTAGATTTTCTCACGACAGTGAAATCATTAATTTCTTATATTGGCAACTTCCACAAATCAATTTAGCCCCCGAGCCTACATATTCACCACTAGACCATCACTATTATACTAATACTAAATACACATAAAAGTACTAAAATCCGTCAGAGGCAATACTTACGAAACGACATTGCGGATCTGATGGCTCCCAGAGCCCCGCAGAGTGAAGATTCTACCATCCTCAGCGATGAAGCCAGCTTGTGCCTTCGCTTCTGGCAAGCCATTTGGCTGCGTCTCTCTGTGGATCCACTGGATCTCACGCTCAGGGTACAAGAACTCCACAAAACTCTCCGTCCTGTTGCTAATAACAGCTATTTGGAAACTGTTCTTGCGTTCGTGATTACTTTCCGAGTATGATACATCTACCCAAGTGGCTATGAACACGCTTATTGGTTTAAAATCGTAGTAGTCGTGAAAATTATTTTGCACACTCTCCTCTGCTTTCGTTATGATGTGAGACTCATTGGTTTCCCTGTACCAGACCGCGCCACCTCGGCTCGTGTCAATGTTCGAATAAAATGCTGCTATCGAGGGGTATGGCAATGGAAATTCTGTGTTCATAAAAGTTGGTATATCAGATCTGAATGACAAGACACCATGGTTGTTGACCTGTGGACAAAAGAGTTAAATAATCAGATTCATTAATATATGTGCTATAATTAGGTACTCCGCATGATTTTGTAGTTAATTAGATAAGTAAAATAGCAACATAATATATGTTTGTGCCCTATGACCGATAACTGATAATTTAGCTAATTGCCGATTCGTAATTTAACTATCTCGTTGATATATTAAAATAGTTTATTTTTACATATTTTCAGGAAAAACGAAATGCCTTGTTCATTTAGTTATTTCTAATTTTTCCCCACACCTTGAAACTGCGGTTTGAGGTTCTTTCTCTCTTAAAAAGAGTTCATCTTTAGGTATTAATATATTATTTGATGGTGATAAAATTGCGAACTTAAAGGTGAGGTTGCCTGTCACACTTACAAGAAGCGACTAATTCACCATTTAGACTAGGTTAAAGTATTGTGAACGATTCAAATGTGACTTAAATTCAATCTGGATGGGCTTGCTATAAGCTCGTTTGCTGATTCTGTCATGTAAAAAATACATCAGTGAAAAACCGTGTCTTTTAGTGAAAAACAACGACAAAAGTGAAAAAAAAACAACGGTTTGCCCTCCGGGAGTGCCGGCAAAAGTGAAATCTTTGATATACGTTTTGCATTTTTAGTATTTTGGAATGGTTAGGAAATAATTTTGTACGAATTGCTTTAATTATCAGTATAAAAGTACTATCATTTATGTGGTAAAATACAATATTAATTTATTGCGCTATCGTACACATACATGACAATTTATATTACATTAAAAAAATAATTACAATTATTTAACATTAAAAAGTTTATCTCTCAGAAAAATACATTTATATTCTTCTCTCCCTCCCTTTGCGAATTTTTGTTACGAATGTGTTTCGTTGCGAATCAGGTCACGTGTCCTGACGCGAAGTTAACATTTTTTACCCATCAGAAAAAGTGCACAACGCCGCTAAAGAAGTTTTTACTTCAAAAATTAAAAAACTGTATTTAAACTTTAAAAAAACTGTATTTAAAGTTAAAATACCGTTAGACATTAAATTTGCTTTAAGGAATAGGTACCTCAATAAAAATACTTCTACTATCTACTCCATAAAAAAGTAAAAAAAAAACCGTCAATCAAGCATTTAGTAACACAAAGTAACAACTTGTAAGAACAACATGTGTTAACTTTTCCTCAGACTCAGAGTAACATTCTTTACGTAATTATATTGTTATACTTAGTGGCTTATCTAACATGATTAGGCAGGCATGACCCGCTAGGTGATAATATCATATCAAGTATTACACATTTATGTAAGTAAAGGTCCCGACTCTTGCCTAACTTGCTGATAACAAGTCTAATGTAAGTGTTACTTATTAATATTCGCTGGAGTTATTAAATGTTATTAATTTATAGTTATTAGCGAATGTGTGTTGATTTATAGACAGAGAGAGAGATTTATTTATTATATTGCCTTGCCTTGTAATTATGCTTTTGCATAGAAAACATCTTACGTCTGTAAGCGGACAGATGTATTCTATGCGCTTCCTCATTTTGTTTTTGTATCTAAACCTAGCGATAAGGCAGACGCGCCACGTGATGGTAAGTAATCACCGTCGCCTATGGACATTTGCAGCACCAGAGGGACCACCAATGCATCGCCGGCTTTAGAGGAGAGCTCTTTTCGCACCTTTTTTGATGAACCCCATGACGTAGCGCACCGGGAATACCTCGGGAGGAAGCTCATTCCACATCTTGCACGTACGAGGTAAAAAGAAGGGTGCAAACCGAACTGTAGAAGACCACCATGAGTCCAGTTGATGTGGATGAAACCTTATCCTTCGGCGAGTGGTGCTCAGTGCCTCATTCTTATCTTCATACGTAAGACCCATAGCAGGTATAACTCATGTAGTTCGACCGGGGAGTAACCACCGCCACCCTCATAATCCTTCGTGAAGCAATCCTTGTGCTTCGGTTTTGAGAGACGTAGTTGCCGATTATAAATATACAGGAACATCTTTATCCTCAAAGGTAGCAATGATTCTGTGGCCAACGTCAGCTATGATAGTATTATTCTTGTTGTTGACTTCAAATGTCCATGGGCGGCGGAGACCATAAGGTGAAATGCACTCTCGTTTGCTACTTTTTAACGACAAAAAACAATGTAGTTTGACTTATAAAAAGGTCAAAAATAGTATGCTCTAAATATAAACAAAAATATAATAAAAATTAATAAAACAAGTCTAGTCCAGCAGTCTAGATTCTAGATAATAATTCTCATAAGAATGTGAGAAGATATGTCCCGGTCTAGTTTTTACGTATTTAATTTTGGAAATATTCGGACGTACACGTAATTTATTTTCAAAATTCTTGTAGCAATATAGATAAATATATTGCTACATATTAAATAAAAGACGCAATGTGGTTTAATTCGTATTGAAGTGATCACCACTATACCACTTGGCACCAGACCTGAGCGGTGGACTATGGCCTAAATACTTCCCATTATGAGAAGATATCTGGTCCCAGAAATGGGCCAAAATGGGTTGTGTTGATTGCAGTAGCATGACCCTCTTCGCATTGCGGATTAAAAATCGCTTGAGTAGGTGGTATCTACAAAGAACCTACTCTGAAAAAACTGGAAAAATCGCGATAAATTTTATTCGCATTGCGTACTTCTGTTTCTGAATATAGAAAACACGCACTTAGAACTTTTTTTTATTTATAATGATCCTTTAATAAAGCCACAATCCTAAACTATCTGGTTATAACGGACCACCTGAACATTTGCGACACTGAGGAGATTGTTGTAATTAAATGACTATTTAAGGTTGTTGTGATTTACAAGTATAGAGCTATTTTCTGTATTATTTTTTTTATTTTTAGATTTAAAATTTATAGTAAAGGTAAGGGTTTAAGGTATTTTTAGGGTTCCGTACCCAAAGGGCAAAAACGGGACTCTGTTACTAAGACTTCGCCAGATTATATATTTTAGTTGACGCTATAACAACAAATAACAAAAGTTTAAAAAAGTTATAAATGAAAAGTGCCTCATACAAGCAACTGGTATTTTCAAAGATTCTTTCTTCGTGTCCGATTCCGTCCGCCCGTTTTTTTAAATCACTTAACACGTATGTAAATCACGAAGTAAATATTTTTAATAATCTGCAATAATTAAAAGGATATACGTCGCATAATATAGATTGAAAAAGAAATGATTAGATATGGCATACGAGTGGGATTACAAGGGCTCCTTTGGTTTTTTTGCTAAGATGGATAGGATTATATATTATACAACAGTCAGTGACCGCAGTCCGCCATCCTACGCCTACACGCTTCCTGCGACTGCACCCGAATCTTATCAGTTGCAAATTATTGCAGTTGTTAGGACAATGTACAAGCTACGTACATACATACATACACATCTTCACGCCAAATCCCTAACGGGGTAGGCAGAGAGTATCGAGTGCCAAATGGCACGGTTCTGACATACTTGCCTAGATTCTTCCGCTTTCATAACTCTCCTCATACACTAAGTACTTACCTGTTTTATTTCTTCTTTCTCTTTTTTTATTTCTTTCTTATGTCTCTTTTCTCTTTCTTTGTTCATTCTTTCATCAGTAACATTTCGGATTTACATATACGAGTACATAACATCAAAGTATACACTTACAATAAGAATCATACATTACAATTACTCCTTAAAAAGTAGCTTGTAACATTATTTTATTATGTTACCCACAGACTATAACAATTTTGTAAGATATATAAACACTCTGTAAATAACTCATAAAAGACAATATGACGTGATTGTAATAAAATAAAGAAAACTCTACACAACGCATATAAATTATGAAGAATAAAGATTTTTTCCCGCAGTAAGAACTTACATTGAAGTCGAAAGCGTCTTCACCGCAGCGACTCGCTGACTCAGAATTCCTCGTCAATTATCTCTCACAAAGAAACTATTTACTCACAGTTATGACGGCTCGCTCTTTGACTGTAACGCTTTATATTTTCAGACTGCTATATCTCATAAAAAGACAATTAGAACGAGGTTTTGAATGAGTAAAATTGTCTAGAAGAGATAGCTTGGGATATAAGACAATTATTATGCAAACTTCTTTTTCTTCTTCTTGCAAATTATCACACAAAGGAATTATTTTCTTACACTTAAGACTCTCTTTGACTGCAATACATTATTCACTTTAATTAAGAGTTGATGTAGCATAGAACCTATATTGAATTGCTCTAGAAGAAAAATATGTACAGATGCCCACTACAATGCAGCAGTATTCATCATGGCAACCCAGTGTAGGTAAAGCAAGGTGCTGGGCTCAAATCTCATCTCAC
Organism: Polygonus leo; assembly: GCA_018250455.1. Taxonomy (NCBI): domain Eukaryota; kingdom Metazoa; phylum Arthropoda; class Insecta; order Lepidoptera; family Hesperiidae; genus Polygonus; species Polygonus leo. The sequence goes on from DWNR01004531.1 coordinate 9,483, forward strand.
TTTGCACATTGGTAGACTTTAGACATCTTCGAAATATTTTTTGACAATTTGTCCGGCATGTTACGTCGTGATGTATTGCCATACCTAAAATCCGGATAATTAACTCTAACATACAATACAATAAAATTAGGTTTGTATGAAATATTAGAACTTTGTTGGACTTTAATTAGTGTCAGACTAATTATAATGACTACTAATTTATTTTAATAAAAGCAACAGAAATTTAAATCCGCGTCTTCATTACGCCGGCACGAGGACCCTCATAATTAAAAGGCACGTGAGATTGAAGAGAAAGCAAATAAAGCGACCGAGCTGACCTCCACATTCGCTCCACGTACGAACAAAACAATTGAGTTGGGGGGCAAACACCCCTTCGGTAAATGCCCTTTTTAAGGCGCTTAATGTCTACAAAAACCCACGTGCGTCAGACAAATGACCGACGAGAAAAAATATATTACCAGTTACCACCGTTTACCTGCCGACCGCTCCGGGAGAAACTTGCACAAAACATTTGTTCAACTTTGTTGAGCATACAATGCTTCTTTATTTCCACCAATTCAATTACCAAACTTACATTCGCGCGCAACGTATATTCTGTATGTGAATTTTTAGCGATCTCACAGCGTTCGGGATACGATAATATGAAGTAACTTCGATTCCAGATGTATTTACGCGGAGACATAAAATGAATTTTATTGATAAGGAATACTCCGCTGCGTAAAAAGTATGAGGAACTGCGTTCCGGGTGTAAACACTTTAACTGGAGAACTTCGGCTATGGGATTTCAATTGAATAAGGAGATGGAATAAATTTCATGTCTTATCTGAAATGCATAAGGAATGGTATAAAATTTAAGTATCAATTAAAATCGAAAAATGGTGTTTCCTAAAGATTCAATGACTTAATCTTGGTTAAGTCATTGGATATTTAGAAAACACTATTAAGTTAATTTAAATTATTATCTGTATAATAAAAATATCGTATCTTGATGTATGTTCGGGTAGAAATCCGAAACAACTGAACTGGTTGAAATGATAATTTGCATTTAATAGATAGATAGAATTGGTTTTATTGGTCAGCTTGTCTTTATGTATAAAAATCTCGTGTCACTATATATACATATGAAATATGAAAATATGAAAATATATTTATTCATAAACAAGAGATAATTACATACATAATTTTGTTGTTGTTGGGACATCTTTTTAAGTAAACATATACCTGTGCTAGGATGCCCCGCTCTTCCGTAACATACATAGAATCTCTTCTTATAAGTACTAAAGAAACAATTAACAATTTTAATTCTAGATATAGTTTTAAACAAATCAA
>DWNR01004532.1:0-10811 GCA_018250455.1 Polygonus leo
AATCAACAGTACATTAAGCGTATAAACTACTAGAAAAACTATGCCTGTAATGTGACATTTCATAGGATTGCGTAGGTGAAGCTGTAAACGACAGCTAGTGTAAAATAAATTAACAAAATTTTCGGCCTCTTGAAATTCTCACAACGCTCACGTGGTATAAAATATACGAAGGATAGAAATCCACAGTTTTATTCTTTGCTTATAGAATACATAATTAAGCTTCTACTTATTATGTCCGGTGAATTCATAGTCCACTTTATTATTTATATTTACTTACTTTCTTCGGTTATCCCGAAGTGCAAGAGCAAATGTTCCACGTTTATTAATTTGGTAAGTTTCTTTTTTAATATAAACTGACATATCAACATAAATTATTTAAAAAGATCATGGAAATACCCATAACGTGGCTTTGAATTTTTTATAAAAAATACTAAAAGAACAATAATATTTTAAAATAAATATTGTAAGTCAATCAAAAGAAATTATGCCGCAGATGGATGTAATTAAAAATGGCTGTATATTGCCTATAAAAAAGGTAAAATGATTAAGCATTTTTTCATATGACATGGTCTTTACTCAAAATTGAACCATTCTAAGACATTAATATCAACCGATCTCTTTTGGGGTCAATTTTCTTACGAAGTGTCGTAGAGCAACAAATTCGAATAAAAAAAATAAAAAATATAGAACGTGTATGACATACAAAATATAGGAACTGTATGACGTAGTCAGTAACAAGATGCGTTCTGCTTATCGCGTGTGCTCTTATATAATGACCTTTCAGTTTAATGAGGGGAGTTAAGATAGTATAAGAGTGGGAGTATTGTGGGAGTAGCTCTCAGATAAGGTAGGCGGGGGCGGCGACTGGAGGAGTCAGGATACCGAGAAAATAGTTCCACGTACAGAAGCGGGATCAAGGAGGGAGGTTGCAAGGCAAATAAGGTGGTGTGGGCAGGATGGTCAAGGATGCCAAGAAGTTATTGTGCATTTATGCAGCATCGGATTTGAAAATTACATGTCGCTATTATTTATCGTCTGGGTGTAATTTATGGACTGGGAAGTAACAAACTCCCCAGATAATTGAACCAATTTTTTTTTGCAGGGGATATCGATCTAGCTTTTCGGTCTTCGGTCTTCGGTCTTGCCGATTCATATGATTTTTTTGTGTACATTGTGTAAGGCTCAAAATAGGTAGTAGGCTATTTTTATACCCCTAAGTGATAAGGGTGATTCTATCCAAATATTTTTTTCTTTTGTTTTCGACAATTTTTTTTTGATATTTTTTATGATTTGGCGTCAATAACATTTATAACCTAAATTTTCACCCTCCTACCCCGAATCACCATTTTTAATAAAAATAAAGTAAAAGATAATTTAAATAAAATTTAGTACCTACTGGATACTGTTCCGTACAAATACTAGTATGTGTCTGTTTATGTCTTAATTGGTATTGTAGTATTCGTACAGTAATCGGATCTTAAATTATTTTCTTTATCCACAAATTATGTACAAATGTGTCCATTAAAGTCTATGTTGGACCTCTTCTTATTTTACCACCATTACTATATACCACTAACTACCTGACCACAAATAAAAACATAAATGGGCCGAGCGCTTGTCGGGCGCTGCCGCGGCCGACTCGCTTACTTTCTTGCATTTTTTAACATTCCACCCTAACCTAACCAATCCTCCAGACTAAGAGCAGCTCAAAGGTGGGTCTCCCTCTGCGCCCGATGGCTGAGGCTGTGGGCTGAGGGCACTGCCTGAGGACTAGAGAGGGGTCGGGTATCGGCCGGTCGGGTATCGGGGGCGGTCGATAGTCCACACTTGGTTGCCGTTTTGCCTGCTTCCCCGACAATACTGAGGCGGTAGGCTTGGGCGTAGGCCTGGGCCACCGCCGTCCAGGTGGACCAGGGATGGGCGGCGGGCGGCCGTTACTCCACACTTGATTGCCCGCGGTGAAGGGCGATTTTAGAAAATATAAGTAAAAAAAAAATAAAAAAAATGTTTTGTTTGTGCCGCATGCAAAGCAGCACCGTGTCCTTTACGAAATTTGAATTTACAATATCGATTTTCATTTTGAGTTTTTGATTTATATATCGGGAATATCGGGTGCCGATTTGAATAACATCTTGGTCACCACTTTAACTTGCTGATGTGGAGTTATTTGTGTCTGATGCAAATTATCCTAGATCTAGTCTGTTGATGTATATGGTAATAAAAACAATCGTGGTGCCTGTATGTGATTTCAAAGCAACTCCCGTTTCATAATATATTTTGTGCTTATTTAGCTGGTGTCCTACATAAAATCGTTCAATCACAAAATCACATTATCGTCCCACATCACATTATTGTCTCTTTATATTTTAGGATCACGTATAATGAAATAGTATAAAAATACATGGACAATACTACTACAGTATAACTGCTATTACCAAGGATTGGGTCCTTAAGATTTCAAAGATTGTTCGAAAGTAATTTCTTTTTTTTCCAACAGGTAACTTACAAGTGTTTTTTCAGCTAAGTTCACTTAAGTTACAGCTAACTTCAATAAAGCCCGGCTTGGTTTGGCTTTATTGAAGTTAAACTTAAGTTCGAAGGATTTTACGCAGAATTTCTATGTAAATTATCTTCCCAAATATGTGAATTGAAGACATTACTTTTCTTATATATATATATATATATATATATATATCGTATACTTTACGAAAAAGGTAAAAATGATGATAAAGAAAGAAAAAATAATCAATACGCAAAATTCAAGCATACGTTAAAACTGGTTTAAAATTTGATCTGACAATTTTCATCTGGCAATAGTATCTCATGATTATTTGGCCATCATTTTGACCACATTGTATAGGCCAGGTAAAGCTGGAAAATGTGAAATCACGAAGAATTGAAAATTTAAAAAAATAACTAACATTTTTTTTGGAGTTAATATCTGTAAATTTATAAATTACAAAAATTTTAACCCCTGCGAGGTTAATTTTTTTTTAGGTAGGTGTGTAGTGTATAGGTAAATATTAATTAACTATCTAAATGTAGTAGTAACTTAGCGCAACTCTGATCTTTCAAGAATTAATTTTGTATAGCATACAGAGAAATAAAAGAAAAAAATGGGCTTAATTTACATTCATTTACTTTCACCATTATCAATGATTTCATACCACATCTAGGAGTTTTATCTCAGGATTTTACAATTACACTTTACGTATCTACTTAGAAAAAATGGAAAAGAAACCCGATTGCCCGATGATGTGAACTAATTGATCTTTGGATATGAATGTGGCGGTGTTACGTGGTATGTGCAGCAGCCTCTTAGCCTCAGCTTGCCAGGGGGTAGAACTCGTTTAGTTCGACCGAGGAGGTTCCACCGCCACCCTCATAATCCTCCGTGAAGCAATTTTTGTGTTTTGATTTGGAGATGCGTGGCTGCAGTATAGCAGTATAGCAGATACTTATGCACGAGGCCAACATCTTAGTCTTCAGGGGTAGTACCGCATCTGTGATCAAATTTTGGTATGATCTAATTGTACTTGGGGATGATTACTGATGTCTATGGGCGACAGTGACCACTTACCATTAGGTGGACTGCACGCTCATTTGCTACCTTTATACGTTAAGAAAAAAAGCCTCACTTATTCGACGGACCAATTACTTACTCCGATCGGTGGTTCAAATCAAACTATCGATTGCTTTTTGGTTAGAAAATTATCGTGGAAAATGACACGCCTAATATTTTATCAAAAAATATCATGGGTGTGCAAAGTTTACCAATTTACATTGGGCCAGCTTTGTGGTAGTCCTAAATCCTTCAAATTAAAAACTTAATGAATTATGATATCTTTGTCGAGGTCAATAAAATAATGACTAAAATATATTTTATAGTAAAAGAGCAAGACGAGAAGCGATCGATATTATAAAACATGATACTTACCGGCCTGGAACAAATACGCGCCCGTATCTCTGCGGCCAAATTGGGATGCCTGGGAAGTTTCTAGCCCGATTTTCGTAGCTAGCATCGGCAGCTGACTTATTGTCCTTCGGCATGTCTTAGTCTTATGCAGCGGTCTTAAGACTGAATCAATAGCTTCAGCCACAAGTGGTTGTAATCTCAAGGACCTCAGTTGGCCAGAATGCAAGCCGTCAGTAACTTGACGTGCCCTGTTCAATTCAGAGATTCGACTCGTGTGCAGTATCATATGCGTCCTAAGACCGCAAGAGTCGCGATATCTCGCTTTAGTTTAACTACGGTTTGAGATTTCCGCATGCGCATTTATAGCATTGGCTGTATTGATTGCACAGTGCCGGCTCCGAGCGATCCCTTTATTACAAAAACAATATACATATTATTATAAAAATTTGTTGTGATACGCATTTAGTCGAATTAATGGAATTCAAGATTCTATTTTCAATTATTTTATTATTTTTTAATTTAACTGTTTACCTTCTACATTTATTGCGCCGCGTAAAAAATCCGTGTGTTGTGAGTATCATGGATATAAAAAAACGCACAGAGACTATGTAATAAGACCGAAGCGAAATTTATCTTTCAGATATCCGTCTGAAATTGAATCTGGGATCCTGTACGTGTCAGACAGCTACTCTGTCCCACGCAGCTCCTTTGGCGTCTTTAAAACCTTTTTAAACAACTATGGCCGTCGGTATAATTTGTTCAGTCGGTATGACTTGTACTTTAAAATTTCGCAAACGATTTTGTTTTGTATTTCATTAAAAAATGAAAATAAAACGTGAAATTATGATTATATGCGCTAACATTTAATGAAACATTGGTACGTTATTTTACACAATTCGAATTCAAAGTTCATCTTAAATTTGAAACTTGAGTATGTATACACTTTTTAGTAATAAAACCGCAGAAATGTTAATGTTGCATCACAATCGATGGCAGAATTATTGGGGATATCATAACGAATATTAGAACAGAATAACTTGCCAGTAGGTGATCACTGTATTTCAAAAATGTACCATTATTAATTCTTTCCAGTAAACTGTATATCTCAAAAACTACTTGGCAGATTTTTTTCAAACTTTTTTCATGATACTTATAAGCAGGTCTACCGCCTTTACTTGAATAACCTTTGAATATTAGGACTTCTTATATTTAGAAGGACAGGATAGAAGAAGATTTGTTTATTTGGATTTTGTTCTCTCTAAGATTTTGTGAATATTAAGAAAAAAATGTTTTGTCATATTACACGCTTCATATTAACTTTACAGGTATGTATGTAGGTCTATTTTTATTTATGTCCAATCGAGCTAAAATTTGGTACACATGTGTTCCTTGTCACAATGTATGATCAGCTTGGTAACGTCATTCTAAATGCGATATTGTGGACGCTTCGTGATAGCGGATCAAATACGTTTTATGCACTCCTATTATATGAATATGAAGTTAAGGGGTGTTCAGACAAAATTACGAAAATTAATATGCCGTTACTATAAAAACGAGATGGCGGATGTCCCAATGTGACACTTTAAATATTAGCCACTTAATTAAATGAAACGATTTTTCAACTTTGGCAAAATAACTTCTATGATACATCGAAACAACAAAATATAGTAGGTAATTAAAGCGTGTTTCTGTTATTGTTGATTGGGAAAGTATATTTTATTTTTTAGAATGTTTCCGTTCGACCGTTCGACAGTTCGACCGGGGATATACCACTGCCACCCTCATAATCCTCCGTGAAGCAGTTATTGTGTTTTGAATTGGAAAGGCGAGGTTGCCGGCTACGCTTATACACGAGGCGAACATCTTAGTCCTCAGGGGTAGCAACGCATCTGTGATCAAACTTTAGATATGATTTAATTGTACCTACTTGGGGATGATTACCTACTGTGTCCATGGGCGGCAGTGACAACGGTAAATAGGTCATTCGTTATTTATTCAGTCTACCAGAAGAAGTTAAAATTTTTGTCAATAACATGAAAATATCAATTTCGTCTATAGCATGATTTTTGAAAAGTTTTTAAATTACTTTTCATAAATACAAAATAACACCACCCTGGGAGCTAATTGGAAAAGCACTTTATTTAAAAAAATTGATTAACCTCTGCGTCTGTCTATTCTGCTTATTTTTCTGTATTTTCATTAGGTAAGGGGTATTTTATGCAAAAGATAGTTCCTGATCTGTCATAAATTAAAGCCAAAAATATTTGTAATATAGTGTCTTTTTTCTACCTATTAGCCCTGTTTTACCGGTACTTCCAACCCATGCTGTAAGACACAACACAGTGAACAATATTTTGGCATTGTAGGGTCGCTTTCTCGAAAAAAATAACCATACACGCTATAGTTTTTGACTACAATATACATATAACTTAACTTACTAGGGCAAGGACAGCCTACAAGTGATTTTATAAGAGTCCCGTTTCATTATTCGAATATTTGGCGACATAAAAATAATATTAGAGCACAACACTAATACAAATACAAATTGATCGTTTGTGGCCTTGTTTGTGTCAATGAATAACCCCTAGGCAGAGTGCTGACCTTAACAGTTTACTGGCGTGGTATCATGAGAACCGCTACAGTTGTATTTCATAGTACAACAGGAGAATACTTGGATACGCTTGATAAAGGCATAAGACTGTCTTTACTTTGTTTGTGGATCTTGTATTTGAATGTAAATAAATCTATACATATAAAATACTTTGTCCTGTATGCTCAAAGCACATTCTAAATCAAGGACCGTAGAGATTTCAAATTTGGAGGATCTCTGTCATCTTTGTATGCTGCAGGCATCAGATAAGAAAGATTTTTCGAAATTCTAGTCCTAAGCGGTTGAAAAACAGGGACAAAGTTTGTGTGGGACAACGTGATTCCTAGGTTCAATCTACTTCAAATTTTGCATAAACATTTTTTAACAGAATTGATGGAAGAAATGTTTTGTATTTTATTTAAACTCATCGCCTAACAGGGTTAAAAAGGATTTGAAAGTTATTATTTATATGTTTGCTGGATCATCTAGTAAATGATAAACTATTTACTATTATACACGTATGTGTGAATTACAATTCTTAATCCCAAATACCACCTATATATAAGACTGTAGTCTATGTGAGTAGAGTTAGGTATGATCGTAACAAAATTTAATTATCATTTGGATAAACTTTTTTTTTTATTGTACAAAGGTAGCAAACGAGCATGCAGTCCACCTTATGGTAAGTAGTCACTGCCGTCCATTGACATCAGGAATCATTCCCAAGTATGAGTGAATCATACCTGAATTTGATCACAGATGCGTTCGCGGCCGATTCACTTAATTTCTTACATTTTCTTGAACATTCCAACCTAACTTAACCTATCCTGTAATAAAACGGATTGCGTCATCTTCTCTGTTCGAACTGAGCAATGAAAAAACGGAACTTGTCGAAAGGATTCCGCTTCAGCAAAAGATGACATTAAAATGAGCGTTATTATCCGATTACCTTTATTAAAACAAAGTGTCAGTATTTATAACAGGACGATAAATATATATTATTCACCCGGTCACCGTCAGAATAGTCACCTCGTTATTAAAATCATTTTTTGAGAGCACGCATCAGTCCTGCTCCTTTTGCATTCCCATACAATCCACTATGGGACAAAATTCCCATTGTTATGTTCAATTGTCCTCTCACGAAGAAAAGGATTAAGCCGTTATCCATAGCGATGTCAAAGTGATACGGTCAAAGCGATGTGAAAGCCTTGGTAAATAAAATAAGACGACATTAAATGTAGACGTATTTTTTTATATCGAGTCTTTGGACATTTTCATAATTTCTTGTATAATTTTTGGGGAATAATCACAAAACAAAGTATTTTCTGAATCCATGTTTTGAGTAATTTATTCGATGCGATATTAAATGTAAACTATTGATTTAGTACCGAAAACTTAGATTTTTAACATTAAAAATACTAGTAGCATAAATTTGAAGAAAAAGGACATGGAAACTTTGAGTACTGGGTTGTAATTTTTTTATAAATATTATAGTTTTTCTGATAACTTGTAATTTGAAAGATATACCTTGATCCACCTTTTAGGCTTATTCTTTGAACTCAAAGCTGAGAACACAATGTTATGCCGGCTGTTTGAGAAATGAAATAAAATGGACAATAAATATTACGTGTTGTCTTTTTATATACTTCACTTTCCATGTTCATTCCTGACTTACATTTTTCAGTAAATAATAACAGTCTCAGCTTGCAATGCCACTCAATACACAGGTTGCTAATATAAATACAAATACAATTAATAAAAACAAAGTGTATGGCATTATCATAATTATGGTTATTGTTGACATTGAGTGATGTATAATAATCTCTTCTCGGTTTGACAACAGACTTTTAGCATAAACATGTATTTGTAAGTCAAACATATGGTAGTATGTGTAATGTGTAAAATGTATTTCTAATAGAATATTATTAAAAATATAAGCGTTTCGCTCTATATAAACTAAAACCCTGTCAAATTTCATAGTCCCACTTCCACGTTATGTCGATAAAAACTCGTACAAAGGTTTTTTTTACCTATTTAGGGTATACATAATGAAAATACTTCAATAAAAATAACACGTCGTTTTTTATTTTGTCAAATGGGTGTAAGTTTTTTTATCGGTTAAAGGTAATAAACGAGCACGCAATCCACCTGATGGTAAGTGGTCACTGCCACCTAAGGACATCAGTAATCCCTGAGTACAATTAAATCATACCTAAGTTTGATCAAAGATGTGTTGCTAACCCTTGAGAACTAAGATGTTCGCCTAGTATATAAGTGTAGCCGGTAACCACGCCTCTCCAAACACAATAATTACTTCACGGAGTACACGTACATCTACATTTTATACATATGTAGTTTGCAATTAATTACATCGCCGGTAACACCTGTTACACCCATACATGTGTTATATAATATATGCACTATAAATGCCACGTGTTGGCGCTCGTAAAGTTTGACCGGCACCACCGTCGCCCGCCTAAGCAGGCGTGGTCGCCGGCAACTTCCCATATGGCGAACATTTACTTTTTATATTTAATTTCACTATTTCTTTGAATGTACATTTGGTGTTATTAATATGATACTTTTAGTATTTAGCGGTAATAATCTCGCCGAAACAACCATATGCTACCAAAAAATGTAACTTTCTTCTATCATCCTAGGCACCAAAATATAATAATCCCTTACCTGCCAAGTACAAAAATTCCAGATTCCCTCGGTGTATGTAGAAGGTCTTCGAGACACCGCAAATCCCCTTCGATTATCGTGGCTGAGATAGGCCGCTTTCCGTTTGACATGATCAGCTGTTCACGTAACCTTCAAAACGAAAACTTTATTACCATACCGGTGGCGGTGAACTAAAACGTGGAGATAGAGCAGAATTGTGAGACGAATATCACTATACATACCAGATTAAAACAAAATGTTTTAACGCTTAAGGAAACCCGACAGGCGTGAGGCGCGCGCACGAGGAACTGAGTAAATACATAGGGGCGTAAGGTTTGGGAAAATCGATATAACATCTACACGATTTTGGTGTTGCCCGCTAAGAGAAATGAGGAAATTACACAGGTGCGAATAAGTATTCCAATCTACTTGAAATGACTAGGGTTGTACCGTTACCAATTGTATCGATATCGTGATAATGTAATTAGTATTGTTAGGGCTAAATTGCAAACTTATTCTCTTACACTCGCTGGGTTATGAAATTAAATATTTATATGTAATAATCTCGTGTCATGATGTTTGCTCGGGCTTATTTCTGCAATAGCGAATTATTTTTTTACAAATTGAAAGTTACTGGCTGTCTGTCAGGTCTGCTAGTATACTATTCAATAATGTTATTAAGTTTAAAGGTATTGGACTATATATCTATAACTATATAACTATACTTAAAATAAATTAAAGTATCTGTCTGTGTTTTTAAAATAACAAGGTTTCAAGTGCTTAGGTTACACGATACTAAAACAAAAAAGGTTTTTTTTTTAAATTTTTGTCTGTATTACTTTCTGTTTATTCGGGCTTATCTCTGGAACCGATTTAATGGTACTTTCTCTGGAAGATAAACGAGGTAATAGGACAAAATATAGGCAACTTTTTCCTAAAATTCCTACGGAATCGGTATTTACGGGAGAAAAACTGCATCTTACTGTCATTTTAAAGCATGAAACCTTGTTTGAGCAGTAGTAATAGAAAGTTCGTTACTATTAAAATAGAAGCGTAGTACTTATTTTAGGTTAACATTAACAAATAAATAAATATGTACTCTAGCGAATGGTGATAAGGCACTTGGGCCACCTAATAGAAAGTGGTCACCTTGTCCTATGGACTTTTGCAACACCGGTGGAATCGCTGGCTTTGAGTGAGAGCCCCTTTCAAACGATATAGAAGAGCCCTCCGGGAATAACTTAGAAGGAAGTACATTCCACATCTTGCATCATAAAATATAAGTTATATCAAATTTATATCGATAACGTACTTAAAAATTTCTAATGTCTATCAACCTTTAAACGATAAAATATTTTAAAGCTTAAATATGGTAAATTTTCTGACGGAGCCTATGTAGTAGATTGATCAGACCCAGTTACTTGAGTGGGTGAGTTAAGTCCTCTAGTGGACGTAAATCCGAATATCAAGTTGGCTTAGTTTTGTTTTGTGTTCATACTATTTTATTATTAGAAATATGTCGGTTGTTATGTTAAAATTAGTCATGTTTACATTTAATATTTTTGCATATTACGTAGGTAGGTACATTGCTGATTTTACAAAACATAAAATTAGTAAGTGCAATGTTTATTAGTTTAATAA
>DWNR01004533.1:0-10811 GCA_018250455.1 Polygonus leo
CAGAACCGTGCCATTTGGCACTCGATACTCTCTGCCTACCCCATTAGGGATTTGGCGTGAAGATATGTATGTATGTAGCATTTAAACTAGTAATAAGTTCTTTGTCTCAATCGTTACGCTCTTAACATTCGTGGTCATTTTGTTAGCTTTTGTGGTACGCTTGATTATGGACAGTCATTCTTTCCTAGTAGTAATCTAGGAATGTCGATATATCGACGATATAAATTTGTTGATAGGTCTAATATTTTTAAAACTACAATTTTTAATCATTGTTAATTTCTTTTATTTGTCATTTCCAATTTTCCTTAAGTAACATTCTAAATTAAAATTTTATGTCTATTCGATACACTTTTGAAACCTGCTGTTTCCACATCGGTATTGATATCGGTATCGGAGTTTTCTTTATTGATACATTGCTTGTTAATAAGAAATGTTTCAGTACTAGAGTATGTTGTGAACACTGTGATGTTATTTTATATATTTTTATCCCGAACTATATAAAAGCAACAAGCGACGAAGGTAACATTAGTAATAATTCTCTATCTACTCTCAATAAATGAAATAGAAATACCTACCTACATAAATTTAAATGAAGATTAATACTATAATCTGCATTCAATATAAAAAATACAGTGCTTTTCAAAGTATCAGGCGCGTAAAAATTAAACCGCGCGTATTTTCATTTTTAAATGTCAGCTTTAGAATAAAGGTTATTTTTAATAAGTCATCCAATTATCAAGAGATTAATAATGTTTTGGCAAAGTTCTCGGAATGATTTTTTATTGTTGAATTTGTAAATAGAAAATGTTAAAAGGATTAATTACAGCATGAAGCCGGTGTTGAGACTGTGACCCGAATATTTTGTGCGTGCCTACGTCAATCTAGGGACCGCCTGTCTTGTAACGTTGACCGAGATGAATCGGCGACAGATTTCTTCTAATGCGAATTTTTTTATAAGTTCCCAACTGTAACGGACTGAGGAAATGTCACATTACAAACGAAGTATTAAAATAGTGTATAATTTGTATTTGTCTATACTAAGTAGTATAAATTCTCGAAACCTGAGACACAAAAATGGGGTTAGAGAAGAGTAAATAATAATATGTATTTTACAACTTATTTTTAATAATAAGTATATTCCACAGAATCGTTATTTCCATTTTAAATTAATAAACTAATTAATAAATATAATTTATAGCTAATTACAGGCAATAATATAATATCATAAAAAATTGACATCTTTATCATCATGACTTGAGTTAAATCCGTCTAAAATCTTTCATTTCCTTTATATATTCATTTTAAACTAAATATTTCAAATAACCCTCTTTATTATGACCTCACACGAGCACAAGCTTCTTAAGTTGTCGCAAAGTCTCAGCCAAAACTTGGCACAAAACACTTTACTAAAGCAGCAGCTAAAGCACTATCAAAACTACGATCGCAGTAATGTGTTCGAGATAAATGAACTTAATTACATGAGGGTACTATATTTACCTACTTATTAGATTATTATTTCAAGTAAGTAATTTCTTAAATCTCATTGAGGAAGTGTTACTGCCTGCAGCTTCGCACAGTATATTAGGCAATTTTAACAAAAGCAGAAACGGTATATTTTTTTTAATTGACATAACTGTTTTATTGCTAAGTGTAGTTTGCCGTAATACGCATCCCGCATTGGAATCAAATTCTGAGATTAGCGCAAACAAACAACAGATATACCGACAAACAGACAAAAGTTCTAAAAATCATTGCGTTTTGCGTTCTATTCCTGAGTAAAGTATCGATTTCTCCCAAATATATTTCATGTTCAGACGGCGATCATTTACAGATTTATTACATGTATAGATATATATAATAAATCCTCTAAAATTCAGTTCTGAAGTTATACACAAAAGTAAACGAGAATAGCATCATATTTTAATCAAAAGTAGTGGCAACTTCTTTTTGAAGTTGGTGGTTCTTCAAAAAATATCGTTTGATCGTTTATTTTTCAGTGCAACCATATTACTGAATCACTTACGTACATTAAGTGTCATAGTTCTCATTTAAGTAGAAAATTAATAATCTTTATACTTGGATACATGAAACAAAATGTTTGTTGCAACGGAAATCTTCCGTCTACGAGGCAACGGATTTTCTTGTAACAGTGACATATCAGTACGAGTTCAGTGACAGATTCTTTTAGAGAACGTCTTGTAATGTTTCCTATTAGTCTGCTTTCCATTAGGCTTTACTTTTTAGGATTCCGTATCCAATGTATGCCAATGACCTATTACTGAAACACTTTATTAATTGTCAGTCTGTTCTACACATTTGTGTATCTTTTAGGACGTAATAGATAGACACGATATTTTTACACAGTACGTTACTAAGACCGCTATATAAGATTTTTAACCACCTTGTTACCTTCAAAAACTATTTATTTAATATTTCGCGTTCTAAAAAATCTAAGAATCTATTAAGGAATTCTTACCTAATGCTGATACGGAACTATTCCAGAGCGAGTTCTAATTGCATTTAATCATTTATTTATATGTACGTAATTTTTTGTTTAAAATTACGACGGGACACAAAGTGATACCCAAACTATTTAATAATTTTACTCGTGTTAAACTTTATAGGTTTACAGTTACAGTATATGGCTTTTTCAAAAGTCAGTTGACAATAAAATCAAACTCTGATTGACATGCGAATAACGCGGCCGAATAGCGGCCTAGAATGAAATTAAATTTTACACTATACTGAAACACCTGTTGTAAATTTATGAATAGCAAATTACAAAGAAACAAAAGCTCTATTTAACCACCGCAGTGGATATTGTTATGTTCATAGTATTATAAATTAATCGAAAAAAGTATTAACGTAATTATCTCGTATTGATTTCGCCACTTTAAACACGTAACTATAAAATGTTTCAACAATGCTCAAAGAATTACGTGCGATCCTCTTCGCATAATGTATTTGTGAATGTAGGTTTAGATGTTATTCAAGAACAATCTCTTACACGCATCGATACGCTCAATGAAAATTGGGCTACCCGATTTAAAATTAGCCAATAGTCGGTGCCAATAGAACGATAGCAATCAAAACGCTGTGGTAAAATAAGATGTTCAGGTTGTGGCACGTAGTAAAAAGAAATTGGTTCTGTTCGTTTACATGTGCATGGACGTTTGCATATAATAGTTCATGTGCGTTAGATGTTCATGCACATGCATATGAGTGTACATGTACAATTTTACATGTTGCATATTCTTGCTCATATTTATGTTACAGAAGTCACAAAGGGACACTCAGTAGGTACATCTGATGGTAAGGAGTCACTGCCGCCTAGGGCCATTCGTAACAAACCTCAGGTAGTATTGAACTCCTACTTAAGATCGACTAAAGATGTGTCGTTACCCGTGAGGACTGAAATCGCGGCGAACATACTTACGTGAGATAGACGCTTTACGAGCAATCCAGCAATTTTGCCAGGTGGTAAACCTCATGTAGTTCGATTGGGGAGGTACAACCGCCACCCTCATAATCCTCCGTGAAGCAATTTATTGTGTTTCGGTTTGGATAGGCGCGGTTGCCGGCTATATTTAACATCTTAGTCCTGAAGGGTAGCAACGTGGTCAACCTCAAGTACGATTTAATCGTACTCGGGGATAACCACTAATGTCCATGGGCGGCAGTGACCACTTACTATCAGGTGGACTTCACGCTTGTTTAAAAACGATTTAAAAAAAATTGTATACCTATGTAGAACATGTCTACCATTTGAGCATTGTGAAAGTGTCCGGGCGTGATTGCATATGTGAAATCGGAATAAAGGTATAAAGGCAGAACTCGTGTAGTTCGACCGGGCAGATACCACCGCCTCCCTCATAATCCTCCGTGAAGCAATTACTGTTTTTCGGTTCGGCGAACCTCTCCGAGCCTCACCCAGCCAAATGTACTTAAATATGAGGTAAAAATCTTAGTCCCGAGGAGAAGCAACGCATCCTCCTCCGGTCAACCTCTGGTACGATTCAATCGTATTTGAAGATGATTACTAATGCTAATGGGCGGTAGTGATCACTTACCATCAGACGAACTACACGCTCATCTGTTACCTTTATACGTTAAAAATACTATGGAAAGGATATATACACTCATTATATTCTGGTGAAAATGTAGGTGGGTACAAGCTGAATAAACCTGATGTAAGTTTCCGAGTCAGAATTATACCTAGAGTCATTTGCATCTCTAGAGAGAATTTTCAACTCGCTACTAAGTATATTATTGCAATGCGCTCTATAATTATTCCACCCTCTAATAACATATACTATCTGACCTAGTATTAAACTATTATAATTTAGATTCAATATTTTTATTAGAAATGGTATTTGATTTATCTCAAGGTTTTATTATTTAAAACAATTTCTTCAGATTATTACTACAAGGGAAACCTAAAGAAAAAGGTAAATTTTTTCGTGGTAGAATTTTCATGGTTCAATTTTTTAATGGTTCGAATACAACTTATTTTCGCTTTTTAGTCACTGATTCTATAATTTCAAAGTGCAATATTTTCTTCGAAAATGTTTTTTTACTTACAGCAAGCGTGCTGAAAGTAAAAAATTAGCGAATGAAGGTCTAAAGTTAGTAAAACATCCCAAAAGTAAACATGTTCAAACTACTACCAAGATATGGAGGAAACGGGAAAGCATTGGTCCAAAGCAATTACATTTAGAGTATGAATGTTTACCTTTCACCAAAAGGCTTTTAGCTTATTTAGACGTTGCTTCATATCAATCCAAATATCGATGTCTTTATGTTATGTATTTTTATCAGTTTCGCTTGGATCTAAATTGACTCTTGAGTAATTTAAGTTCACTTTTCAAAACTTTGTATGTGTCTCACACTAATTATATATATTTAGTATATGCAAAGTTGAATCAGAAATTGTATAGAAAATCAATAAGTCATGCTATGCTTTTCCCGAGGATTAAAGAAAATGCAATAAAAAATATCTAACCGATTCATGCACTTGGCCACGGGAAGTCCCTGGTACTTGCGTAATGTATACCTTCACCGGGATCTACCCATCATCGCTCAATACATACACAGCTCTCTCATACTTATGTCCTAAAAATATCTTCGACTACCTCGATGAGAACATCACAGTTTAGAATCACCGAGCGACCTATCGTTCTTCGGCCCATTCGCCATTACCGCCGCTTGTCTCTAAGACCGATATTCGAAACTCACAGCAGGTGCTCTTATATCATCCGCAACCTCATTCATAATAAAAAGGATATCTCTGTCTCCACTGGACCCGAACTGAGGTGAAAGCCGAGGCAGACCTCGAGAAGGGAATTTCGTTGAAGAGAGAGTAGAAGTAGAAGTACAAGGGGACAGATTCTATCCAGGTGTTTTTCCGGGCTGTTTGCTTGCTATAAAATGGACATTTGTAATCAACCGACAGAATCATACCTGAGGTTGATAACAGATGTGTTGCCTCTGAGAACTAATATGTCCGCCTCGCGTAGGTGGCAACCGCGGCACGACAAAACCAAAACGCAAGAAATGCTTCCCGGAAGATTATGAGGGTTGCGGTGGGACTTCCCCGATCGATAATTCTAACTCAGTTCTTTTCCACATTGGTCCCCTGTAATAACATAATATCCGTGTCTTACTATGACTATGAAAATAATAATACCGTGACTATGAAAATAATAATAGGGTGGTACCAACCACCCGTCAAAGCTTATTCTCAAATAAGTCTAGATAACCGTAAAATGATTTCCCTTTTATAATAAGAAATTTCAGAGTTGACAGTGCTTTGTGGTTGAGGATTACACAAGCTTATACAAAGTAAACAGTGGGCAATAAAATGGATTTGGGCAAGTTGCTATAAGTGATTTATGGGTATAATAGGAGTCAAGAGCCGAAATTAATTGCCTTGTCTTTGTTAGCCTTGATCTTCTTTCGCAATTTTTCTGAAAGGGTAATATCGAAACAATTTGGTGGTGTATAATAAGGAAAACTATTTATTCTTCAACATTGAGGACAAAGTTACGAAAATTCTTTCAACTTTTGCGTCCTTATTTTTTTTAACAAAAACGTGAAGAGTTTTTATTAAACCTTCCTATATAGGTAGGTACCCAATAAACCTAATAATAATAAATGCAAATCAATATATATACTCATTCGGATTATTCCATTAATCTATTTACAATTTATAGTACTTATTGGCACATAAACCGATCATGAATCTGGTATACATAAAAGAGTAAAAAAAATAACTATTAGAACATAAAATTATATCTTCTACGAAAGGTGATACGAGTAGGTAGGAACGGTAAACGACCGTGGGCTGCTACTTAGTAGAGTTCATGCAAAAGGAAAAGCATTCTATATTTTCAAGTTAAAACCTCCAACCTACGTAATTTTATGAACCATTTAATATTTATTTCAGTATAATTTTTCGCCCACGACTCTCTCTCACATTAATACTTAACCGCCGAGAATAACAATATTTAAATACATTCATAGGTCAATCTAGTCTAGTCAAGTGTAATAATAAAATCAACGTAATGAAATCTCAATTGACAAACAGATTTTGTTAACATTAATTTCGAAATAAGGTAGACTCGCGAGTTGGCAAACAAATTTGTATTTACGTACATATACTAAATCTGTATCTGATCGCTGTGTGTACATGGAAAATATTTAGTAGAAACCGTTACTTAGCAGTCTTTACTAAGGAATAGAACTCAACAATCCAGCAATATATTTGTCGGTGCGTTTGTGCAGCTAATCTCAGAAATAGGATATTCAGCTAATTTGAACGCGGTTTTCACTTATTTTATATATTGTGGCAAACTTTACTTAACATTTAGTCTTTGTTAATATTTCAATCGGTTAATTTATAAAATACAGTTGTCAATTTAAAAAAAAGCGTCCTACATACCTTTATTAAAATTGAGTAATACGACGTGCGAAGCTGCAGAAATACATGTATTTGCATATACTATACACATGTTATGCTTATTTCAGCCTATGAAGAACTGAAGTATATTTTAAATAGTTAGATCTTATGTGAAATAACTCACTAAAGAGTTGGCTTGCTTCCTATAAATCTTAAATTTCAGCAATTCGTTTAAGAAAAACTTAATCACGTCACAATATTCAAACTACGGCATCGCAACCACAACTACATAATACATGGCCACTATCACATTCAGATTCACATCATCAGAGTTTCAATAAAGCGACAGCAATATAAAGCCTGAAAAATTATGTAAGAATAGGCATTCACTAATTTCCGGATTAGCTTAGTTCTGTCTCGATTATTGCATTCCTTACGTATGTAGATCTGTTGAGAAAACCCTCTTAAATATATCTATCTAGATCAGACTCCTCAGAAAAAACTGTAAAATTTGTAACCTTTTGTAACACAGGGTTGGGTACGCAATATCAATCGACGAACATTTTTCATAAAAGACCTTTGACCCTGCTAATGACCAGTAAGATGACAAGTTTTATTAGAAGTGACAAGTTTTTTAATAAACGTTTAAGCCTAATATTGAATTAAGGCGTTAGTTATGAAGTTTCGTGAAAACATTTTAATAATGTTGTGCCCATTAACAATTCAGACTAAAAACTAAAACTAGACCAAAATAGTGGAAAAATAAAAAATAAACTTCTGAACAAAAGGGATATGTATTTCGTCTTCATCGTAAAAACAAACAATTTTACCTCTGAGATAAGTTATATTTTATCATGCTAGTGGTACTCAAGTTTCAGTTCATTATTAGTAGCTATTTCTACACCTCATCAAAATTATCTGAACTTACCTCATATCTTAAGAATCATTATAAGCTAAATAACATCCATATCTTAAGACCGTGATTCAAAGAACACTTTTCTACCGCCATCTAGTTAACTTTAGTTGAATCATGGCGTAACGAAGAAAACCCCTTACGGCATCCCTCGACGGAATCTTTACTATTAACTTTTATAATTACCTATATTAAGCCCAGAGAATGCCGAAACCAGTTTATTATTTAAACGCGTTCTGTATTTTATACAACATATATTTTGTAAAACATTCAAGTGGCATCTTATAACAGTTTAAGAGATACAGCCCTATCACAGACGGAGAGACGAACAGATGAAAGGAAAATGGAGTCCTAATAATAGCGTTCTGTTAGAACTTTTTAGGTACGGAACACAAAAAATCAGCGCTTAAAAAAACAGTAGTAAACAAAAAATCCTAAGCGCTGTCAAAACGTTTTGTAGGGAATTAGTGGCTTAGAAAAAGTGAATTATTCTCACGCTGCCGAAGTAATTTGAATATCAAAATTAATCACAGTCGGAATGTGACTGCGGAAAACAGCTCATTATGGCGGCATAATAAATAGCATCCCTCTCGACACTCGATGAATTAGTCGCAATTTCATTAACATGAATTTTTTGCCTTGCCCTATGATGGATGGTCACGATATGAACCTAATGGTCTTACAAAAAATGAAACTAAAATTTTGAATTTATCGGTATTTTCATCATATTATTTTAATATTCCAAATGATTTAAATTATTATTGTTTTGGGAATGTATTTACAAATGAAAGTGTTTACTAAGTGTACTTAATATCGCAGCATAGACGTCAAAGGAACGCTGACTCTCAAAAATCGTTCGTAAGTGGCTAATGGGATAGCGGTACCTAACCTAAAAGTAATTTTGTTCTCTGAACTCTACAGTAACTAAGTATCTGAACTCTAAAGTAACCAAGATTTTCCAAAAGCTATAAATAAAACTGTAAAAATAAACCACTGTGAAAAGTAATTCTATAATGACTTTCATAATATATTACTTTTGTAAGTATTAAAACGCAAATTCAAAGATTGCAATTTCATCAAAATTGACACGGGGCAGACAAGCGAATAAAAGGAAACTGCTCCAATAATACAGTTCGTTCAAGTCTTTGAAGGAGCCGATTAAGTGTCGATAAATAATCGAAGCGGATGTCTAAATGTTATCGAGGAACACCTCAAGTGAACTTAAAAACGTTAAATAAAATTTTTATTGCCTTCTTCACGAACATTTTCGCATACGTTCATCGTACTCAGATGGCAATTTCGCTTTATGTTACTCGCCATGATTTTAGTTTACCTTTTGTGATGCCACCAGACAAGGTGTAATTAAATGGTAAATCCAGTTCTCTTTTTACCTTGTGATTTGTATTCTCTTGAAACGACGTGTCATATTCGTATTCCGTGTAGCGATGGCTAGTAATTACGGGCTTTTCAATATTTATAACAAAACGCGGATGCTTTTTAATTGAGCCAGTTGTATAGATGTGTCATTCACAATAACAAAGTAGAAATAATACTTTTATTTTCAAAAATTCAAAGGAATTTAACATTTCTTTTATTATTGAGTATGAATAGAATAGAATAATATTTGTATATGTTGGTAAATGTAAGGATTTTATAAAAAAGAGATGATTTTTCGGACTTTTGCCATTAGAGTTAGGGGAACCCTAAGATTTACCAATGAGGGTTGGTAAATGTTAGTTATGGAAATAAAAAAAATATTTAAGTATTGCTATTAATGATGAATATATTACAACAACGTAGGTACTTAATTTATAGTTCTGTATACGTGGTTAAGTTAGGTAAGGTTAAGTAAATAATGTTTGCACATGTCTAGTTTTCAACATATACCCTGCTTATGTGGTAAAACCTAACATTTACCAAGTGTATGAAGGTAAAAGTTCGAAATGATCATAGAACAATTCGGACTTTTACAATAAGGGTTGGTAAATATTAGGTTTTCCCTTCCGGTAAAACGTATCCGGTAACTTTACCGATAGCCTTAAGATTAACCGTATGCAGGGTGCAGGGTTAAAGAAATATTATATATGGAATTACAAACGAAAATAATATTGGAACAGGCGTTTCAGTATGTAATAAAATGTATACAACTTACCTATAAATAATTTAAAACAAATAAATTAGTGTGTAATTTAAAAATATGCTCGATAATTATAACAATGGCTTCATGTCTTTGGAAGAAGAAGGTTTTCTAGAAACGTGTTGTAATATTACAGTAAAATATGAAGCCGTAACTACCTGGGTAGTGATTAATTGACGAGTATTAAAGTTAATAAGACTTCTCTCGCTGATGCCACCTGTCCACTTTTATTGCATGTCACTTTTCATTTATGTCATGTCATTTTTCCTTCCTAATTAAAGTAACACACCTTGCGATAAAAAGTCTGCACCAGATTTCATTTAAACTGACGGTAAATTATAAGCTTTTAAATCGAAAACCGGCTCAGTATTTTATTCATGCATGTGCTTGTACACATTAGTATGTTATGTGAGTCGAAATACAAGAGTAATCTTTACTGAGAAAGACAAACTCGGTAACTACTGCAGTTGCTACTGTATGTTTTTCCCAGTAAAGACTTCCAATTTTAGTAGAAAAAGTGACATATTAATCACAGTGGGTTGTCGTGTCGTACATTTTTAGAGTGTTCCCGTCGAGTATGGCGATGATACATAGGTATACGTTATTTTTGTATTACTATGCAGATTTATATATTACAGTATGCTTCATCGCGATATACGCAGTGGAGAGTCCTTTAGAGGATAAACATGATGTTTAGTTTGTATATTTTGTTAACAAAAAGTTTGCTCAATTTAAATATTGTTCGAATTCCGACTATAAGCGATACTAGTTTACTTAAAATAAGAATCAGATCAACACCGGTTGAAGATTACACTATTATTTTATTTATTAGTGTAATATTTTATTTTGTGTATTATTTATAT
>DWNR01004534.1:0-10810 GCA_018250455.1 Polygonus leo
AATTATTTTTTTACTTTTTAGTTTGATATGCTCTAAAAGCGTGTTTTTTTAGTTTTTTTTAAACTATATTTATTTTACAAAAGGTACGTACTTGTAGAGTATTCAAAATCTTTATATAGCTTATTTTTTATTTTTTTATCCCCTGCAAATACCTACTTTCCAAGACTAACCTAACAATTACACCCTAGAGAATAGATCCAAGAAAAATATAATTGCCTCAAAAATATGTTTCATATCATACCTTAATTTTATAATATAAAACACAGAGCTAACAATTAATGAAATAAAACGCACTAGATCGTATATAATCGGGTGAAATAAAGCCTACATACATATTTGAACGGCGTTACATATACATAAGATAAATTCACAATATAAATGATATAGAAGCGGCAAACTATGTAGATTAACCAACCTTACGGTAAATGGTTTTTAAACAGTAGCCTTATTGTTTCAACTATATGAATTCCACCATCTAACTCTTTTCGTATTTAAAAAGTCCACAAAATTTTAAACAATATAATTTTCATGATAAATCTTTTAATTGTAACATAAGAAGTTCTATTATTGATTTCTTGTAACGCGTGACCTCGTCAAATATTTTTTGTTAAATATCCATTAATTTTAGCACTAAATATAATAAACATAAAACGTAAAAAAACTATATTAAACCTATTATTAAAACATTGAAATAATTGGGAACATTGCAGTTGCCGTAGAAGTTCCATATAGATGCCGATGAACGATTTCAATCGAGGCGAATCTCGAGCGCGAGTGAAATGAACCGTGGCGATCCACGCGCCGTCGCTCGGCCATCTTCGGCTAAACTCGGCGAGCGTGTGAACATACACTAATACTCCGTAATAGCGCCTACAATCGTTTAAGCTTATACGAGCTACCTCTCGATATGTACTCAATAAAAGGTTTTTAACTTTACTTTTGAGTGTTCTTTTGTACACAGGTAAGTAACTAATGGTTTTAGTATTACTGATGTGTAAACTGTTGTTATTTAAGACGGCATAAATAAAGCATAACGATGAAACTCACAAATAAAATGAAAAATATACCTTGATTAATAAATATGTCTTTGATTTAAGTATCTACATAATAGTGAAGGAGAAATTAGGCCGGCAGTATCGAATCAAAAGCGAAAACCATTGTGCTATATTATTACGTAATAACAACTTCAATATTTAAGTGACCACTAAATAGTTGAGAAGCAATCAAATACTTATCGTCCTCATAGTTTTTGCTCTTCGCCAATAGGTTAACAAAGAAGTTTCTAGTAGTCCTTTATTTACCTAGTCTGTCTATTCCATTTATACATCGGGCGTCACGTTACAACGCAAGTCTGAGTATTATTATGGTTCGTATCTACTTTACATCGACTGTGCGACGCTTGTATCCATTTTGGACTTTATTTTGAACCTTATTGCCCTAGTAATAAAGCCTACGTGTCACTTGTAAAATACAACTATATTATTAGTATAGATTATAGCACCCCAAGCTACCCCCATACTTTTTGCGCACCTTCTTTATGGGGTAGCGTGACTTAAATTACTCCATTCTGCAGATATGATTAGGGGTTACAGTTTTTTAAACAAACCTATTAAATCCTCAGCGTTTTAGATTTTTTGTTACTCTATAGTTACTTAGCGTGGTTGCACTAGTATATTTTTTTTACACTCACAGTCCCACTTGGATTCCCTATCGTGACAACAAGACCAAGAATAGAAATCTGAATTACCTCATAAATTAACCTTCTGACTGGCCAGTAATCGAACCTGGGGAACTGAGTTGACACATGAGTTGTCAACTCTAAGTGAGTCTTGTAACCAAGCAATGTATAAAACACAACGTTTTTCCTTTATATGTTTGTACGTTAACTCAAAACCAAGATAGCCTAGGTTTATCGTAGCAAATACTATGATTTGTATTTTAAGCCACAATACAAATAAAATATATCTATAAACATATCATACGCTGCCTTGAATCGTTGGCGCATTATAAAGATGCGATACAATAGTGCATTTTGAATATTTCTGCAAACAAATATAAAGGTTTTATACCTAAAAGAAAAAGAAACTATAGTCCATATAGTCTGAAATACTTTTTAGATCAGTACTTCGGCTTATATTATTACTCCGTCGGAGCCGCGAATCATAACGTAAGACTTTATACAGACGATATACATTTTATGCAATCAAATCCACAGCGCTCAAAATGTACGAGTAAGACAATACAATACAATACAAAATTCTTTATTGTACACCAAATAAAAACAATAAACAATATACAAAAGTAATAAAGTACAATCGGCGGCAATATGACTTTTTAATCTATAAGTTTTTTAAGACGCACTTGTAAATCTGTAAAACACTTTCACAGATTAAAAAATGCGTCACGTTTAGACTGTTATCTTTGTTGGGTTGCAGAGAAATAAACTTCTAAATCGACTAAACCCGCCACAGACTATAAATGAAATCTTAAAAAGCTGTAAAGAGCCATCACTATTATCTGTTTCCATTGGAAGCCGGTCAATCGTTACGTCACTAATCAACTTGTTCTACAGATAACGAACAAGTGATGTACAATAGGTGCGATTTATCGCTAAAATTATCTAAATGAATATAATTGACATAAAGGGTAATTTAATCAATCTGATTTAATATAGTAATTAACTTCAATTAATAGTTCAACTGAATTGTCAATAATTTTACTACTTCTGCTTGCTTTAACAGTAGAAATTTATTCACTATTATTCACTAGTATGGTGATATCAAAATACAGAAATAATATACAAAATACAGACATTAAAATAAAAATTCGTTATCGCAGAGTTTGTTCCACTCTTTTAATTTGTAAATATCGTTAATAAATATCAAAAGTTGGGTGTCATTTCAATTGAGTAATCTCCACCAACAATATCAATTTTTAGCAAAATTAATGTCTTAATGCAATTTTTATACGATTTTCAGATTTAATCTCATCGAATTTTTAATTCGAGGCTACTTGCTAATTGTAAATTTGTTCGCAGTCCATTGTATTCTTAAGCTTACTTCTCGTTCACTAGCCGACGGGGAAGCTTGTCCCTAAGGAATTTGAATATCACGTTTATCGTTATTCGTTACGCTCTCTAGCTTTATTGGGTTTACAAACACCTACAATTTCTTTTAATCATCACAAATCCATTACTGTGATACAAATGGACACATATCTCCCAGAATTGGGGTTAAGGCTATGGTCTATGATGGTATATGATCGTTAATTAAACAAAAATGTACATATACTTTGAAAAAACCCAGGTTATTTTTAACCTTCACCTCGTTTCAATGAAGGATTAAACAGTAAAATACCAGCATACGCCTAGTTTATGAGTTGATAAAAATATTTACAAATGTTGTTTAAAATTTGATTAGATAGAGTATTGAAGAAAACATTTATTTAAAAGAATAAGCAAATTACATTTTAAATGTTTTAATACTACTATACTATACTATAATATATACTCTTATACTATACTCTCTGATACTCTCTGCCTACCCCGTTAGGGATTTGGCGTGAAGATATGTATGTATGTATGTAAATGTTTTAAAGAATAAAGATCAGTTAATTTTTAGTCGATATAAAAATATCTTAGTTTACTTCACTTACTTTATCAAAGTCACATTTATACAAGTATGTAACTTCGTCATTGTTTTTTTTATCGTACAAAGGTAGCAAACGAGCATGCAGTCCACCTGACGGTAAGTGGTCACTGCCGCCCATGGACAAATCAGATGAATCAGTAAACATCCTCAAACACAATTAAATCATACCTAAGTTTGATTACAGATGCGTTGCTAACCCTGAGTACTAAGTTCACCTCGTGTATATATATAGCCGGCAACCACGACCCTCCTAACCGAAACACACGGATGATATGATGGTGGCAGTGGTACCTCCCCGGTCGAACTAAACGAGTTCTACCACCTGGCAATAATACACTAAAACTCTTATATTACACATAACTCATATATAACTTTTATATTCCCAGAGCGCTATGACATGGAGTTCTTCAAAAAAGGTGCGAAAA
Organism: Polygonus leo; assembly: GCA_018250455.1. Taxonomy (NCBI): domain Eukaryota; kingdom Metazoa; phylum Arthropoda; class Insecta; order Lepidoptera; family Hesperiidae; genus Polygonus; species Polygonus leo. Next base: position 4,076 of record DWNR01004534.1, read on the forward strand.
GAGCTCTCCTTCAAAGCCGGCGATGCATTGGCGATTCCTCTGGTGTTGCAAATGTCCATGGGCGACGGTGAACACTTACCATCAGGTGTTCCGTCTGCCTTATTGCTAGGTTATAATATAAAAAAAAACTATATTATAAATTACTCTACTAACTGCATTCTATAAGATCTTCTTAAATATAGTGTGTAATGATTATACTATGGTTTGTGATCTAATTAAAATGAGTGGGTTAGTCATGGTGCAAAAATACAACAAGTCATGCCCATGACGTGTGAGATTTGTGTACCTACTCGTGATGTTTATCTTTAATGTTGAAAGCAGATTTAATATGTAAACTGCTGGTGAAATATTATTATAAAAATATACTATTTAATTTGGATTTAGACCATCGAGGAATTTTAACCTAACCTAACTTAACCCAATCCTTTATTCGGAATAATGAGAAGCTTTTGTTACTAAGTAGTGATAAGTACATTCCTAAAGTATATTTCGATTGGTTCCCATTGATCTGTCTTGTTGTAATTAAGCCCTAACGAACGCAGATGCAATTAAAATAAAATACTTTGTATACTTACAAATTTATAGGTATGTATACCTACTAGCTGACCCAGCAAACCTTGATCTGCCGTAAAATTATAAAGAAATGGATGTTGGTGGTAGGAGGGTGAAAGTTTAAATTATATAATAATTAATATGTATTAAAATTTTAGTATTAAAGTTTTTGGGATCCCTTGGACCCTTTTCACTTATCGGATCGAATTTTGAACCTAGACCATTCTCAAATCAATTTAATCTCACAAAAAATTCATAAAAATCGGTCCAGGCATTTAGGAGGAGTTCAATGATGAACATACGGACACAAGATGTATATATTATAGATGACACATAACTAAAATTTAATTAAAAATATGTATTTAAGATGAATCTCTGCCTTGCCATTCTGTATCCTAACGTTGATTGTACATTCCACGTTCTGCACGTGTCGTATACAATGTACTGCACTTGTATCAATATAGACATTATAAATTCCATGGAATTCAATAAACCTGAACTGGATTAGAAATTAAATACTAATAAGTTACTTTTAATCTAAGCCTTAATCTATACAAATAAATCATTGACTTTGTTTATGATTGCAAAAGAATATTTCAAAACTTGCTTGTTTATGTGTCATTTAAAAATAAAAGTAAAATAAACCAAGACGTGTGAGAAGAGTAAGTAAACCGGATTGCTCAGATATTATGTATAAGAAAAGGAAAGCAGCTACCTTAGTGTATAAAGCATTATAGGACACATAAATAAGCAGATATAGTACAATATTTCTAGTGACAAAATACTATAAACTTAAGATATGGTTTCCTCACGTACCATTTAACTTTTTATAATATGTAAGTAGCAAGCAATCAATTGGATGATAGTCACTACTTATGAGCTCGTGTCTTCTTAAAGATAAAGATTTGCCTCGTGTTTAAGTATACCAACCAAATGATACGTACTGTATTAATATCGCCTAGAATAGTCACCTATACTATCGGTAGCCACATGCGCATTGTAACGCTTATCTATAGCCGCAAGATCACGCACACGTATGAATAACATACATTCTTAGTTGATCACGGCCATGCACTCGACGACAGACGTATGTATACTATATCTAGTATACGCAACACGTAGACAACCGCACTGTAACTTTATAGCATACTTTCATACAGAAACTAGACTTGTGTCATCAGCGGGACAGTAATGGTTTGATGGAATTGACAACGTTATAAACTTTAATAATATGTTGAATGTTAAAAAGAAAAGAAAGCAGAAATATAACGTTGGTTTTGTAGATAAAACGATTATTACAATCAATCCTAATGATCTCATTATAAATAATACATCTTTTATACTCAAATACGCGGGTCCGTTCCATTCTAGTGTAGATAGAGTATTAGTGGATACACACGTACACACACAATACTTATACATAAACAGCCAGATCCCGAACAGAAATCCAAATTATTCAGTATTACTTACCTTGAATATACTTGATATAAATTAATGTAAACACATTGAAGCTATGTTTACAATCGAAAATCGTTTCTCTATGATTAATTAAAGAAATTTGAGACATTAAGAAAAACAAAGAAGGTGAAGAATATTTGCTTTCTTCTTCTTCTCATCATTATTGTACCTCCATAAATTGTACCGACGGGATGTTAACGCCTAACTAATGAAGAAGAATACAAATAATACAAATAAACCTGTGTGGATCAAAAATTAAATCATCGAAACGACCAAGTAGCTCTAACATTGTTCACAGGATGACTTATCTGTAAGTGCATGTCTACACACGTATCAAGAAGTGACGTGCTCAGTCGGTGTGGCCATTCACTTGACGGCAGTCGACGACGCATACCGCTATACTCAACTCAACGTAATAGCCTTAAATGGGAAGTGGGCTACTCAATGGATTGATTGATCTACATGCAAACACTTCACGATTAGTTATTTCTAGCCCGGATAAGCGTGTACATCTTGGAAAAATCTTTCCTCTGGTATTCCTGAAGAAAAACTCAAGTAGAAAAACTTGTTATACTTGATTTCTTCATTTGTCACTTCATCACTAGTCATCATTACGTTTGGTTCCTTTAACATGTTTAATTAAATAATATTATTCGTAATGAACAGCAAAAGCTGGCTACAAATACAGTCATCCCTGACCCACTTAAAGGGTGGAATATTTTCTTCGAAATGAGATCAGCTCTAAAAGAATCGTCGAAATCGGTTAACAACAGATGAATATGCAAAAAACTGTCGAACTCTTCTTTTAATCGATTAAATGAAGAGAGCCGACACAATAATTTCTATTTGCTATTGATTCCATAAATGGAAAAATACTTTTACTAAAGTATGTAATAAAATGTGGTAACAATCAAAATTGTTAGTATTTAAGATCTCACAAGAAAATTGTCCAAGACATTCGTTTACTTCTTACTAATAACATAAATCACAATTGTAACATAATGTACTGCTTCAAACACGACAAACTACGATAGCATATTAAATTAATGTATCCGTAGCTACATGTGTATTGTTCACGGATCATTGAATTCAAATAGCAAGCAATTTGACACCGATATTGGTAGCATTGCGAAATGTAGGCACACAAATCTTAGCGCCGAAAAATGTGTCAAGATCGAAACCTGAGTACTGCAGCATAACTTCATCGGATAGGTATTCGCCATTTTAACTTTGTTTTTGCATAAAAGTTAGGCCTTTGACTGAAGTTCTGCATTTTGGTTGTTCCTAAATTACATCGGTTTAGTACGGTTTGGAAATATGGCCTTTCTGTTTTGACATTGCTGCTAATTTGATAAGGCACATTAGAGATTTTTATTATTTAAGTACTCAACCGAAACTATGCTATTTTCATTTTGTAATCCTGCTTTAATTATGTAAATATTAAGTACTTTTTCATTGTGATATGATAGTCAATAAATTTAGAAATATTCCTGATTTCGTAAGTATCTATTTTGTATATAATTTAGAATTATATAAATCACACAGTGAGCGTAATTACAGAAATGAAGTAGTAAGCATAAGTACAAACTAACACGTCATATTGGTAGATAAGGTTAATCTTTATACAACCTTCGAAGAAAAGGATAAACATTTAATGTTGCAATTTGCAAACACAATGTAGGAGGAAGATGCAAAGCCTACACTAAATAGTTTTGAGTCAACAAAAACAACAATACAAGAGAATACATGAAAATATTTAATTACGAGTGACGACGGCCACTAGAGGCCGACCCACTTTTAAGTGAACATTTGTAGGTCGTTTATCGCAGTCATTTCCCCGGTACCATTGAATCACGCACAGTACACTTCTAGTAATCACACGCTGTGCGTTCGTGCTACGCTATGTTCAATACTCGTTCGTATTTCCGTCCACAAATTCCATTGTCGTTTCGAACAGCAATGAATTAGGTTCAAACTTTCGTATCACTTCATATGTCTTAGATACAGCAAAGTTAGGTAAATACCTTTTTTGTGAGCTTACCGGCACCCACCAAGGCCGAGTGTTGAGAAATATCATTAACGTATAGACGTTCTTAATTGCATCGAATAGTGTCAATGTTAATAAGGTGTTTTGGAGATGTTACAAATCCAGCTTCAAATAAACTCCGCTGAGAAAGTCTAATGGACTCGTTTAAACTAGACTGGTATTTTTAGAGTAGGTAATTCTTGTGTGTAATTGGTAGAGTGTTTTTCATTTACTAAATAAAATGAAACCGAATGTGGCGTCTATTCTTTTATTATAATGTATGTTAGTGGATCTACATCTAAATGGTTTTCAAATAAAGGTCGTATTTCGTCGTCGGTCGTCAAACGTAATTTATCTGTGGACCTAGATTGAAACTTGTCTACCTATTTTAAGAATTTCAATACCCATGTTTTCTGAAGTAGTATTAGAAATAAATAAGTACTAATTATATGTTTGTCCTATAATTGTGTAACAATTTACCATTTTTCTTTAACGACTGGAAAACGTGTCCTGTCATGGATTCAAGATCACAAATAACTTTTCCATTGTCATGTAAAGGTTCATCTAATGCTGTGATCAATGTTGGTTCAATCATGAGCCCAATGGTCCTATAAGCCAAAATGTTGTATGTTATTTTCTTTAACATCATTGTCTGATTAAATTTCCTCTTCTATACTTTAACTAGTTTTTATATTGTCAAGAACTTTAATCTTCAACGAAAGAACAGATCTCAGTCATTTTTTATCTGTAGTATAATCACGCAAAGTACTACTAGTAATAGGTACATCCGCAATAGAAATTGAAGCTTACGTAAGAAACCACTAAGGCAATCTGCTAATGCCAGCTAGGCCTTAAAGAAAACCGGCTATCTTTGCTTCCGATTCTATGCTTTATTAAGAATTTTGCTATTCAACTCAAAGATGAATATGGCCGTCTACACCACTACGATATGTTTTTAAATAAGCGTTAATGGAATGAGACTTAAATCTTAATTCCGCTTGATAAATTATATCTATTATATATTATATTTATTGTGTTGTCGAACTTTTTGAACGCTGTGCCAACTAGTATTTATATAGTTAAAGTAGATACAACATTGTGTGTGCAACTTTGTCAGATAGTTACTATCACTTCAATCAGTTAATTTCTTTACATTTTAATCCCACATGCAAACTACGTATACCGGCCCTATAAATAGAGTTTTTATATGAATGTGATACACCAACTCTTACAGATTTTTTTGAGTTCTACTGTATGCGCAATACGGTTTTATGGAGCGGTCGATGTAACTATACCGACATACAAAGAATGAAGTAGATATATCATTAAGACGCGAAAAATAAAGACACAAATATGCTCCAATTAGGACAACAGTGTTAGCTCAGACATACTTGTACTGACATAGGTTCTGTTTTTTTGTTTTTTGTAAAACTATCAAATACACAATTTCTTTAAAACCAATCTATGACAAGGCTGCGAACCAATAATGGCCGGAAAATTTATCTAAATTACGAAACATTTTTGTTTTTCTTTTTTTTAATTACTGCGGAATACAGTACAATCTACACATTTTTGAATGGAGGGGCAAAATTTCGGCGTTTATCAGCGAAACTTTGTCTGGCTTGCATTGTCTCCACAAGTATTAGTTAACAAAACGATCACATACTGTAACATATAGATAACAAACGTCGACGGCATATGAATTTTTTGTACGGGCATGTATCATTTAAGTGCATAGCTGATAAGCATCTAAGTCACGGGATTTTCACCTTTACTCAACTGAAATTTGGTCGATAATCGTTCACAGGATGTTCCTCCGACGGGGAAATACATGGCTAATGAATAATTTACACCAACCCACATCAACTTGAGATACATAACCATCTACTGTTAGAAATTGTTCCGTATGTTAGTTAAAGTCTATGGAACTTACGAATGAGAGCTTTCTTGTTGTTACTTTTAAACGGTTATTGTAAGACTATCTTGTGTTATTATATTGGATATTACTTTTATAAAATGGAAATAGTATTAAGGATTCATAATCACCATCAAGTTCAAGGTATTACAACTACAACTAAACATGGGTGTGTTATAACAAGCTTATAGTCTATCTAGACTTACGTACGATTCTACAGGTCAAATATCTTTGAAATACATATTTTTAAAAGGTTCTTCATCTATATACCGCAAAAGGTCAGTGACTCACCGACTTCCTGACCGATAATGCATGAAATTTTGATAACTAATTACTCTAGTTATAGAGCTGTAATTTGACACAGTTCATAATTAAAAGAACTCAGGTAGAAATTGATTTTGAGACTGGGCTGATTTCTAAGATCTTTTCACCGTAAGATGCAGGATAAAATTCACGATAAAGTCTCAGGCTACTAATACTAAGTAAGTAGATAGAGAGACATAGGTATATTTAGATAGAGATACTCTTTATCACAAACGTAAAGTACCTATAGCAGAATTACAGTACGTATAGATTGAAATAAAGATTATTATTGACAGAAGTTACAAGAATATACGCTGAACTCTCTCAGTCAAGTTACTTTAACGCTCATTCTTCCGTTTATAGAATACAAGCCGTGCCCGCGGCTCCGCCCGAAATTTTATGGCCTAAAACCTGGCCGGGGGTCTTCTGGACAGATTAGTCAAGTTTGCATCAAAATCCGTTAGGCCATTTTTACCTGATG
>DWNR01004535.1:0-10808 GCA_018250455.1 Polygonus leo
AATTAATAAATAAAATTAGTTATTGGGATACCGGCCTCAGTACTTATATTAGATAAAAATTCGTTACTGCATGGTCGAGAAATGATACTGGTTTTGACTTTGATTAAAACTTGATATCAGAGCTGAGGTTTGACTAGACAAACCTAGGAACACCTAACTTCGTCGTTTGACGATAACATATACACTTAAAAAAAAATTCTTCCCTTTCGATCTCAATATGTATGCACTGTTTTGTTTACTATCTATATTGTTGGAGTTATGTCTAGGTAAGAAAAGGTCCATTGTGTTTTGCTATTTTCATTTTATTTAACATAAAAATACACTTCAGAATATATTTTTTTCATTTTTCTTCGTAGTATAAAGCAAATGTACAGAATTGTAATGTGTAGAAATACATTTCGCTCAATAATAAGTAGGCACATTGACATAGACATTTACATATGTAGTCTACCAAATATTTGTCTGTTAGTTACTATTAGTCTTTTTAGTTTATTCTGCTTTTTTTTTCTTTATTTTTTATTATTATGGACACGATCCGTAAAGTTATACGTAACTAAGCATGTTTCATTCTTTACATAGACCTAATTATAATAAAATAAATAGACACTAATGCTACTAGTAACTAAAGTTGGTATACAAAATTGAACTCGGTCGCGCCCAGAAACGTTTGCCAAATTAAGCAGAATATAATGCAATACTAGTTTCACGACAATTGGAGACAATTATCATTTAATAGAATAAAGTTTAAACTGTTACGACGTAGTAGCTATTTAGGTAAGTATAACTTTGTTTAAAGTAGGTATAATATTTTTAGAATTTTTCAATTATGACACCATTTTGGTGGTATGGTTGGATGAATGAATCAAATTCATCATGAGATACAAATTCATAAACATTTTTCATTTCGTTAAACAATGTTAAAAATTCCAAATTTTTTTCATTTTCATTTCATTCCAAACTTAATATTCATGCCTAAAACGTGTGATATCTAATAGATTCTAACAATTTAAACATATATTAAGATTTGAGAGAATAAAAAGCTTCCCTGTACTATAAGAAATATATTTTTACATGAAATACCTAATTTTTTTTTATAATCTAAAGAATAATACACAAAAAATAGTATATAAAAACAAAAAAAATCTATTTTTAACGACTTTGGAAATTTTAAAAAATTCTGAGCGACCCTTTAAAAATTTTTTTGAGCTGTCCTTTGGACAACATTTTTTCATAGGAGACTTGAAAAAAAAAATCTTTTTTTTTGGGTCGCCCTAATACATATATTATATATGTACAATCTATACACATATTATGCATACATATACCTACGACATCTTGCGACACAGCATTCGCCAATACCGATGGCTGGCTTTTAAACGCCACAAGTTAATGGCGTCGGTTGTAAATGAAAATTGACCCGCCCGAGGTCCTAGTTTGAAAATGGGATTTAATAATAGATAAGAGGAAACGACATCGACTCTAAATCGTTATGGAGGGAAGTCCTTACCATACGGTATATTTTCTTGCTACAAAAATATCGCATAAGCTTGTCGTATCGTTATTTTAAGGATAAAAATATTACAAGAATATAAAACAAAGTAGAAAGATTTTTTATCTTAACAGTTAACTTATCTAATGTTTTTCTTCGTCTTCTTAAAATATTATTGTTTAAAATTTTCAGTTTCATATAAAATATACTTAACTATACAAATACAATATCGATAATATATATATTCGATAAACCTCCGTTTATGCCAATGCAATGCATTTAATAAGTTTATGCCATTGATTTTTTTTATACTTTAAAATCAAGTGGTGTTTATTTAAATTATTTTGCTTAGTATATTTTACACAGTAGTTATTATTGGTACTATCATCAAATGTATGTATTGTATGTTTATTTTTAATAATAAATAATAACATTAAATACCCTCGTTATATCGCATTTCAGTCATAAATAATGCACTACAATAATACAAAGATCGATACAAAGAGATATGATACTGCCGCGTATCACTACAAACTAATTCGATACGTTCATGATACGATATATCGATACAATATACTTTACAGGGCTTCCCCTTCGTTATGGGGGAGTGTGGTTTAGATAGCGATACCGGTTACGGGATCTTGAGTAAATGATGATTAAATTGCAAGGGACGTTAAAAACTTCACCTTACCTTTATTTATGATGACACTAAAGGTTGCCCGATTAAAAATAAGATGCAGTTACTACTTTGTATTATGTCTTTACCTACCGGCACGTGCCAAAGATTTTTTTATCGTATAAAGGTAGCAAACGAGAATGCAGTGAGCATGAAGGTTAAATAATCCGCAAGTACAATTTAATCATTCCTAAGTTATTTATTTGACGAATCTCAGGCGTTTTTCCATCGTCAGCGATCTTCCATAAACACTTTCTCCAGAAAAACTCTCGGAAATCGCTAGTCGCTTGAAAGCGGCCTCTTTATAACTTACTTACTTTACACTTACAGACAGACTATTTATATTTAAGCAGTAAACATCAAACACGTTTACTACTTCTATTAATACATAAACTAAGCTTATAATAATAACAAAAGTGCGTATGCTACATACGCTTTTTAGTTTTAGCTCCTCCAGTAATCATCATTACAATTTGGACATTTTCAGGGGTTCAAAGGACGTAGGTAGGACGTAGACAAGCAGAAGTTACTAAAATAAATTAAGAATCAATGTGAAATATTAAATATGGGCGGCATAAGGACTGCGTAAGCCGTTGGGCTTCCAAGGTCTCGTGCGACGTTGCAGTTTAACGAACATTTCTTTTGCGCGGCACCGTCCGCGTCCGAGTCTAGTCAGTCGTCCGATGCGATCGATACGAGTTAGATATGTTCCTGCGCATCGATTCGCTCACTCCGCAATAGTTATCACTCTGTTAATTTATTTTGTTACCGTGAGTTTCAATAAACACTTGCACAATCGGCATTATAATTTACATTTTAAATTGCGCCCTACAATTGACCCCCACGTAGCGGCCCTACAATTGGCGACCAACGTGCACCGCTACAATATTAATGTTCATTAAACAAGAAGCGTCTGAAACACTCTACTATTCGTGGAGTTTATTTTGATTCCGCAAGCTGCAATTTTTTTGTCTCTCGTTTAACGACCGCAGTGCAAGTTTGTATTGTTCTTATAAAGTTCATATTTGTACATATTCTGTATAAAAATCAAGTATCTACTCTACGGTTTAAAAGATAAGTTTGTAAAATGGTGAATATACTTCCATGGGGGCGTCGTTATCTTTCCAACTCTAAGTAATTTTTAATACATTTAACATTTTTTTGTATTTGTCGAGTTATTATCATGCACTTTTACAAACAGTTTCAGGTGTTTAAATTAGGTGATCAATGTGAAATATTACATATTAATGTTCATAAAACAAAGAAATGTCAGAACCACTCCACTATTCGTGGAGTTTATTTTGATTCCGCAAGCTGCAATGTTTTTATGTGTCTCGTTTAACGACCGCAGTGCAAGTTCAAGCGTTGAATTCGCATTTGTTACCATAAATCAAAGTGAATTAAAAAACAAAGAGTAAATTCCTAGGGTATCGATATAACTATTATTTTGTACATCCATACAACTATTCTTTATTTTTGTTGTATTGTATATGGACAGCACAGGAGCAAGCTGTTCACCCGATGGAATGTTGTCACTGCAGCCCATCGATATTTGCAACCAAATCCATCGTATTATCATGGTAGAGCACATTTCAACTGGGGAGGTACTACCGCCGACCTAGAAGCAATTCTGGTGTTTCGATTTGGAGAGGTGTGGTTGCTGGCTATACGCACGAGGTTGAACATTAGGGGATGCAACGCATTCCTTGATGTTCAACTGGTCAACCGTACTTAGTAATGATTACTAATGTCCATGGGTGGTAGTAACCGCTTACCACCAGGTGGATTGCATGCTCGTTTGTTATTTTTATACTATAAAAAATAGATTAAATCGTACTGACAGTTGACTGAATACAATTTATGATTTTTAGAATAATCTATCTAAATAACAGTTTTATGACCCTTGGCCTACCATTACTAAAATATTGTTTTACTCGTATTAAAATATTCCTGTTTTTAAAAAAACACGCTTTTAGAGCATATCAAACTAAAAAGTAAAAAAAATATTTTTTAATATAAGCTGAAAACAATAATGAACGGAAAATCCTAGTATTATTGTGAAAAAAGCGTGGGAAAAAAAGCGATATATGAAAAATATGGCACAAAGCGCCCCACGCTTTTTTTAGTTTTTTTAAACTATATTTATTTATTGTATTTAGTTACACCTGCTAAAATCCAATGCATTTCAAAGTTGAACAAAAAGACGGGAACGACGCGGAGAGACAACTAAAAGTAGAGACAAAAGACATTCTAAACAACATTGTTGGGTTCAGGCACTAGTGAATCCTTGTTTACTTTCCTCAAGCTTCAGATTATTTATTATAATAAAATTCTCCGTTATTATTGAGTAACGTCCTACCGTCTTCGCGTGAAATTTCCATAAATCAATTTTAGTACAAACACCTCTTAGTGAACTCTGTCCGCAGTCTATGTGGGTGTGGTGCAAGTTTTAGCGATTTAATCCAATATATGCTTTTCACATAGTACTGTCTTTACAGTTATTAAATATAATCTTCTAGTAATCAGAAGAAATATAAAATGTATATTTTGCAAACATGGTTAACTTAATGTACATTTTGATTTTTATAGTCAACATCATCATGTTTTCCATTACTAAAAAGAATTATATTTTGTCGAGTGAAGATACCTTGATGATGCTCTGTTTTTGGTATAAAACACTAGTCTGAAAATTTATACGTTAGTACATAAATACGTAAATTATTGCAAAGTATCTTAGTGTACTTTTCAATTTATTTTAAACTTAAAGTATTGATCACCATCGCTCTAACTATGACCATACGCCAGTCAGTACTGTTCTACTATTCAGTTATTAATTCATGTAGATTTTATTTACACATTATTATTACATTTAAATTACGTTATACCAAAGTATTTCACTCATTATTAGTGTATATTGACACTACAAGGAAACATAATTTACCTGATGGTTCTTTGTTCTGGATCGAATATTTGTTGAAGAGAATAGATAAATGCAGTTTGCTATAAAATATGAAAATAATTTAGTTTGACTTTATAGATGTTTTGTATTGATAATCATCGCTGTAACTATGGCCACACGCCAGTCCGTGACTGGGGTGGCGAGCGGGTGCCGGTAACCGCGACGACGACAGCCGGAATGCAGTTATAGTGATCAAATTGAGTCAACCGCACAAGTATCTGCTGTACGGAATACTGTGTGGAGGACTTACATGGGGATACACATATGCATATAATATAGGTATATTGTATCCAGCTATATATCTGCTACTACTATTGAAATATAGTCTACTATAAGTAAATGTAGCTGGCAACCACTCCTCTGCAGAATAGACACAAGAAACCGTGAAACCAAATCCCGATCTATACGAATTCTGCCATTTGTAAACCTTATTACTTTTAACTATACTCTATTACGGCCGGTTTCAATACATATCTATCCTTTCTAGTCTACCCTTTCTAAATGTTAAAATAGCGACGATTGGTGTCTATCTGTAAATTTTGTCTGAAACGTGTGATGTTATCAATAGATTTGTCCCACCTATAAATTTTAAAAATAGATTTTAAATTTATATCCTTGTTTATATGGTTGTTAAAATTTGTGAAGAAATTAATAAACACAGTCATGTTAGTTTGGGCGACCCAAAAATAGCGATTATTTGTTTTTTTCAAATCTCCTATGAAATATGTAAGTAAATCATACCTACGTTTGATCACAGATGCGTTGCTACCCCTGAGGACCAAGGGTTTTGCCTCGTGTATAAGTATAGCCGGCAACCACGCCTCTCCGAACCGAAACACAAGAATTACTTCAGGGGGGATTATGAGGGTGGCGGTGGTACCTCTCCGGATGAACTAAAAATTTATATATTAGATTCTGTACTGGCAGAACAACTTCTACTACGTCTGCATCAGCAGTATGTAATTATATTTATACGAATTGAGAACCTCCGCTTTTTGTTGAAGACGAATAAAATTAAACGGTTTCTTCACAACATTGACACAATTTTCAAATATAAATCCTATCGTAACACAAGCGTACTATACATTAAATGACAAAAAAATACGAACGATAGATCCAAACGTGAAATGCTATTTGGCATTTTTGCCGCGTGTTTTGCTCTTTGCTCTTGACGGAATCGTTTAGTAGAAGATCGTGCTCCAGTTTCTTGTGGAGCGTTTCTGGAGCAAATATTCTGAGAAATTTTGAATTTTTCGAATGCGGTTGATCTTTTTAAAGGTAGATAGCAATTTTCGGAATAGGACGTTTGAGTTTTAGGTGTATTTTTTAACATTTTTGGTCTTTAAAATTGTAAGGGTTGTTTCTCATTAGCTACATAATTAAATCAAAATGTTCATAAGCTTATTAATATCTTGTGTAATAGTATAAATGATAATGTGGGTTTGTTTGTTTGCGCTCCCATGACTCATTATTTAACCAATCATTATGAAACTTTAAACAAATATTTTCAGGAGTGCAGAAAAATACAAACAACAAAATTGTGGAATACCGAATGTAAAGCCGTGGGCAATATAACCGTATTATTCAGATTTCAATATGTTTTTTTTTTTAAGTTGTGTGAATTTGAATAATTATTATCACTTTATTTTCGAGGAGTAAAGCATTGAACTTTGTAATTAATACTATTAATTAATTTAATTGACTGTCTACAAGGACGTTTTATAAAGTTTATTTTTTTATTTTATGTAAATTTGTAATAAACATACATACTAATAAATCATAAACAAGCAATAAAACTTTGTATTTGCGATATACATTGTATTAATAAAGTTTGGACGACCCGTAAACATAAGTTCAATACAAAATATTGTTACCCCCGTTAATCCATTAAAACATGATCGGGATAAACATTACAAAGTTCGCTAATATTAATTAGAATAATAGGGATTTAGTGTTTTGTTATGAAAAACTTTTCGTAAAATCAGTGTCGGATAAACAGACTCAATTAGAAGTTCGCGAGGGGTAAGAAGTGAAGGGAAACGGGGAAATAGGGAAATTTTGGTTCCGCATAAAGTTTAATGGACAGGGGCGTCCATTGTTTTATATTTATAACGCCTTCCAAGACCGCCGGGTTTCGTAACTCACCTACAGGAGGGAAGGGAAACACACGGGATTGTATTGTTTTGTTTCCCGAATCGGAATTTACCTGGTCCGCGCTTAATAGAAATACAGTCGTGAACGAAATTGTCCGGTATAATCAAGATTGAAATGTTCCATGATTTTGGAATGTAGGACTAGATCAGTGTAATTTAATAATAAATCATTAATTTAATATAAAATTAATATATTAAGGTATTTCCTTATTTTGATTGATTTGTACAAAATTATATTAATTTAATTAAATGAAATTATGCCTTTCATTATTTTTATAAATAATACGTTAGCTGTACTAAAAACTGTTTTCTTCTGTATTATATTTATATAAAAAATAGCATTTTTTATAAAAATATTTTTTATCATAACTTTTTACCTTGATTAATGTAATGAAATAAGCAAATAGTCACATAGAGTCTAATAAATACCATTAATAAGTTACAATTTTCATCAATATATTACGGTCATACTTTATTTTATTTTACATCGGGAATGATGGGAACATACTTTGATAAAATAATTCATTAACTGTTAAGTTGAAATACTATACAAAAGTACCTACAAGAATACATATATAATATCTAAAAGTTTACTAATCAACGGCAAGTGAAGCCACTGAAGCGCTTTAAAAGTATTTAGAATACACTCCATCTAGATGGCAAACTTGAAAATAAGAACCTGCATTCGAGATAAAACTATAGTATATTTTTAGTAGCATTTTTCATTAAAACTTCGTTCGAGGTAACGTACTCGAAAGTTTTTCTGAAAACGTTAGGTAGGTACGTTTTATAACTATTTTTTTCTTTTTACACATCAGCAGGTCTCGGTATCATTCACAAAAGTTTCGAGTACTCCGCTGTAGGTACAGACGAGCACGGCGAATAAAAAACAAATGTTATTTTTTAATTAGTCGCAGTGAAGTCGTGCGCGACTGTACGCGAACGGAATACCATTTCGTTGGTGGTTGGATTTCGGTGCGATTTACATACACACACGTAAATTCACCTAACTCCTAGGGGATCGTCCGCGAAAAGGCCGACTTTGTTCGGGCATATGGACGTGTGTTCCTTGCATCGTACAGTCGACAACAATAAACACTGAATAAAAACTCCGCAAGCAATTTTTAATGTTATGCCCTTGTCATAAGGTTCAATTTTGAATGGGGCGCTTGATTGGTTCATGAAGAGTGTTGTCCATTGTACAACCCGACCTTAAACTAGTATCGTTATAAATATTTACAAGCATTACAGAGATTTGATTGAAGTGTAGCTGTTTTTAGTTTCTATTGTCTTACGGAAAATATTTTTTTGCTGTGTTTTACTGGAATGTTAGTTTACATTTACAAAGCATTGTAAATAAGCACTTTGCAAGTATAAAACGAAACATTATAAAATTTAATGTGTCGAATTTTGTATTATTAGATAGGTACTTGAAAAATATTGTCATGTTTTTCTTTGTGCTATAGCGTAAAATATAAAAAAAGTATTGATATTGTAAAATTAAAATTAAAAAAAAACACATTGTGTAAAATTAAAAAAAACACATTGTCAGACGATAAATAATAAAGCCTATTGTTTTTTTTCAAACAAAAATAAATGAATCTGTCAGTTGTTCGCTAGGGTTGTTGATTGATCGTCACGGCACCGATTGGATCTTGCCTGATGCAAATATTTACTTGAGGGTACCTAGTTGAGATTACCACTGATTGATTAGG
The DNA here is from genome assembly GCA_018250455.1 of Polygonus leo. Lineage (NCBI taxonomy): Eukaryota > Metazoa > Arthropoda > Insecta > Lepidoptera > Hesperiidae > Polygonus > Polygonus leo. The sequence continues at coordinate 8,993 of DWNR01004535.1, forward strand.
CTCGCAACATGAGATCTGAGTTTATTATTTTTATTAAATAACTTAAAAAAAGATTAGAAATTATATACATTTTGAAGTAATGCTTTTATGTGTTCAAAAATTAGCTGTCTTGTTTTTCATTTTGTTATTGCAACGTATGATATCATAAGGATTTATTTATTTTGACATGTATAGAATTCTTTGAGAACATATTTTTTCGAATCAAACATTTCCTCAACGGCTAATCCAAAAGTACCTTGAAAATAAATCAGAGTCTGTTGTTTTTCTACAAACGAAAAAGAAGAAAGCGTCAGTTGTCTCTTAGAACAAAATATTTAAAAATTCACAATCAAAAACCGTACACGGTAAGCTAAAAATGTCTTCACATCACGATAAATAATAAAGCCTATTGTTTTTTTACAAACAAAAATAAATGAATATGTCAGTTGTTCGCTAGGGTTGTTGATTGATCGCCACGGCACCGATTGGATCTTGCCTAATGCAAATATTTACTGGCGGGTACCTAGTGAAATTACGTCTGATTGATTAGCTCGCAACAGGTCGGGCGGGACCTTTGAGTTTATTTTTTTATTCAAAGAAAGTTCCTTCAAGTGAAGGGTAAGGAAGATTATTTGTTTTAAATTTGTTATTTTCATGAAGGCAGGTTTAATGGCGGACCCGTTAAACCTGCTATTTCCTGCTGAATCTTGCTAAGTTTCAGCTTCAATCTTGGATATAGGCAAGTATGAACAAAACGTTACTATTACTTATTTATCCTCAAAAATAATTTGACGTAAGAAACTGATGTCTGTGTCCTGTTAAAAGGTAGCCTCCATTTTCTTTTTTATCCCTAGTTCTATTAGTAAAAAATGAGTTCGTTCCACCACCACCTTTAACAATAAAACCGAACTAAAAGGACACGGTCAAAAATATAAACAGTGTCATTTATTTACACTTCAACGAGTACGCTCTAAAATTTTATGACACAGCATTCAAAGTGGCTATTGGCAGTCCACGCACTATAAAAGCGAAATTCTATTTTGCTAGCCTCACGGCTGTGTCAATATTTGCATGGTAGCACACGCAAATATGTATTTGTATGTAATACGAATAAAGTGGAAAGAGTCAGAATATTGGTTATAAAAATCACTCACTGCAAGTACATAGCTATAGCAGTTTTTAAGAAGCTAGCTCTCTGCGAACAATGATTTTTCTAATTTACGTGCGTAATAAAGTGTTATATTGTGAGGACAACACGACTAAGACATTGTCAAATAAGTTTGCAAGGATGTGTGTAGTCTACCAATTTGCAATTGGCTAGCATGGTGGGATATATCCTACATCCTTCTTATTATATCTCCTCCAAAGCCGGAGATGCATTTGCGGTCCCTATGGTGCTGCAAATGTCCATAGGCGACGGTGACTACTTACTATCCGGTAGCCCGTCTGACTTATCGCTAGGTTTGAAAATCGCTAGGTTTAAAAATTTTGAGAGATTCCCCGGGTTTGACAACGGGATTATGATGGATTCATTTTTATAAGTTTAACTAGTAAAAAGTAGTTGCCAGGTGGTAGGATTCGTGTAATTCGATCGGGGAGGTTACCACCGCCATCCTCATAATCCTCCGTGAAGCAATTCTTGTGTTTCGGTTTGAAGTGGCGTGGTTTCCAACAATACTTATCGCTGCTTTAATTTGATAATGACAGATCTCAAAAATGTACATTTTAAATGTAGTTTAAATAAAACGGGAAATTGAACTGATCATATATTTTATATTAGTTATGAGAACTCTTTGAAAATTGCCAAAATTAGCGTATAATCTATCAAATTTCTATT
>DWNR01004536.1:0-10806 GCA_018250455.1 Polygonus leo
TTCTGCTTCAAACAAGCCGAGTTAGCGTCACGTATTTTCCGAGTTTTTATCGAATTAATTGTAAAACTATTATTTGGCCGCATTTTGCCACAATTACACCGGCCGTGATAAAGGTCCATGTAACTGGACCGGTACAAAATTGAATAAATATTAAAATTAGTGTAACAATATTACTATTGAGCTAGACTATGCAGTAGTTTAATACAAATACCGTAAAAAATGTAAATGAGCAAAAAACAACGGAGGAACCGTTGTTACTGAACTAGTGTTCGCTTCCGTTAGCCCTCGAGTAGCCAAATACAAATAAATAGCTGATATAAAGGAAATAACAGACAAATAGTCAATAGACAGGCTACTTCCTGATAGCTTAATAATGCTCCAATGTAAATCCGAATAAGGTAGTTCTGCAGAAGTCGGTCATCTGAATCGCTACTTAACGAAATCGTTATAAAGCATCGTTAAATTGCGACACTTATTTGCCTTTGTATTTTATTTTTTTCTCCTGTTCCAGTTTAATAACATTTTACAGTATAATCGAATTAGTTGGAAATAAAAAAGAGAAACGGTTACCTACTAATTTTCAATATAACATTTACACATCTACATGCAACATAAATTAATTAAAAATGCTATATTTGGAAGTATTGTATAATAATAGCAAATGCGCATACCATCCGTATGAGTCGGTAAGTCTTTACTGCAATCAACGTAAAGTCGGATAGAAGTCTTAGCAGAAATCGAAATGCCTTTCTACTCCCAAGGACTAAAATACTAGTCTCCTATTTATAAAAATGCGAAAAATATTTTACGGGAAATTTAAGTCATGAGTGAAATTTGATAGTCCCCCGAGGACCCGACGATACATACCTCCGACTTTGACTGTCATTGATACTCCCACCTGCATGTTTGCTGAAAGACGTTCCACCTACACCAATGAGACTCACGATCACTCTTTATAACAGTAACCTTGCTATATTTCCAATAAATTTCATTCGTTAATATTCTAAAAAGAATTGACAGACAATCTCTATTTTTTATCTGCAAAAAAAACAATATTTACATCACTTTTTAAAAAGACTTGTATACTGATAAATAATATCAATAAGTACATCAACATATTAACAAATCAAAATTGAATTGTTTCTAAGAAATATATCTATACATATAATAAAACAGTAAAATAAATCTATTTGTTCGGGCTAATCTCCGAAACTACTGGACGGATTCGAATGAATTTTTTTTTGGTGTACTAAGCCTGGTCAACATTTAGAACACTTTATACTGCGAGAAAAACGTTCATTCCTATGGGAAATTCAGTAATATTTTATATGGCAGAACAACGTTTGCCGGGTCAGCTAGTAAATTATATATTTTAACGTATTTGTCTGTATCGAAAAACGAATGTATGACTTTTATATCCAACCTTTAAAACTGATAAATAAAGTTAGGATAACTGATAAATCTTATGAATAGTTAAATGTAGAAAGGTCGTTCACTGATATTTAATCCTATTCACCTTTACAGCTTAATTTATGCTATCTAAAGTGCTGATGAAATTGCATTTTTATTGCAGCTTTTGTTTTTACTGCGGCTTCTATAAACCGCTAAAACGCGTGAACCCATGAAAATAAAACTTGTAAGTTTTCTAATAACACCACCTACTTAATAAGATAACAGCTACAAGTAGTGGGCGGACTGAAATTGGCAAACAGAAATTTTAAGTGTTCAAATATATTATTGAAAACATTTGCTGAATAGAATAGAATTGCATTATATATAAAAAGTGAAACTATAAAGCTTATTTACCTATATACGTTATAAGCATGATCATTAGTAGATTTTATCGTGAACCTTATGCCCCTACATTATTGTTAACCTTTACCCAAACACTCTGTATATACGACATTTCATCACATGTATTAATGTTCTGGACAGTTTTGAAGGAACTTGGTAGTTATATGTTAGCATCCATTTTAATTTATAATAAGTATTTGTTTAGAAGCAGTAACATTACTTTGTGCATTACCCGCCGTTTCAATTGCGTCTTTATTATAACCATAAAAATGTCATTAAATTCATATTCAGTATAACTTTCACTTGGTCCTTAATGTAACGACACAATTTTGACAGTATTTAAAGACCAATACGAACTAAATATTTACCTACTAGAATGTCACTCCAATTGAGATTGTATGCTCTAACAACCGTATCATATTAGTTGTAATGAAACAAGTAGGCCCTTCACACGTCGCATCTCAATTGATTTAATGAGAAGTAAACTGGAGTGAGTGATTCAGACCATTCCCATTTCAATACCATAACTAACGTGACCATACGTCCCGATTTAGGCGGGACAGTACGCTTTTAGTGTGTCCCGCTGTTCCTGTAAGTGCAAAATTCTCCCGCTTTAAATTTATGCATTTTTCTTATGAATAAAATATGGATAAGTGTAAAAACAGATGAGTGTTGCAGTTTTGAAATCCATGTTGATCACCAATACAAACATACTAGAAACGAAAAATTATAAAACAACGTAAATTAATTCATTTCTTTTTTACTAGTATTAAAAAGCAATTAAAACAGCATTTCGGTATTTTTGTTCAAAATTCCGCAGCTGTCCCGCTCTGTCGAAAAATATAAGTCACGTTATCCATAACCGTTCTTTCTTTGTGTAATACACAATAAACTTTTATTATCAATCCAAAACAGCTTAAGTACGTTTATGAAGGGCACGATGCGCTGAGCGTGGATTGTCTTCAATAAAAATGATGGAGTATTTTTACAGGAAATATCTTGTTATTCACCGTGTGGCACATGCAAGCCTATATGGGTAAATTCTGCATCGATAAGTCACTTGTTTGAACGCGAGTGGTCTACGATCAATAGCAGAACTGGAGTATAGTCAAAAAAATACAATTCGATTTATGTGATTTTGGGCGCAATGTATTGATATATTTTATTGCTTTCTTTATTTATACTTTTGTATAGTAAATGCATATTTCAGCATCTGTATTTACGTGTGATAAAATGGATGTTTATCAAATTATTAGCTTTATATTTATTTTAGATTATTCAGTTGTAGAGAATATTAGAATGACAATAATTATTTTAAATCTTGTATTGATTTATTTTTTTATAATAAGAATCATCATAATCATTCATCATCAATTAATTAATCATCATTTCATCATCTTCGGCTTGTAATAAATTCTGCTTAAAGAATAATACATTTGGAACCCCAAGTATCAAGTATTTATTAAGGAAAATATTTTTTTTATATATATTAAATAATTTAAACATGCCTCATGACAATAATTTTATGGTTTTAATAATTATTCCCACATACAATTGTAAACTCTCGTATGAAGATATGATAGCTTGTAGTTTGCTCTTTGGCAGTAAAAGAAGCTTGTAAGCCTCGAAGCAGTTTTGCAGTTGGCGTTCGATTCGTGTTAAAACTTTTAATGGGCGGCTTATTCCGGATGTTCCACTTATGTGCCTGCACAATTTGTCTTGAATCGTTAAGGGGATCATTAAGATATCTCGTAAAATTTTAAATCAAAGGAAATATTTTCATAAAATATTATACGTCTTTTACCGAAAATATGACTTCGCTTAACTTACATAAAACTGACCCACTGAGGTCAACTTGGCGAGGACATAAAATATACTTATTATATTTATAGTAAATAAAAATATTATTTTATATACATATGTGTGTGGTGTTGATAATCTTAGACTTCATTTAATTTAAGATGAAAGTTTACCAAAATATTTTTATTGTTCGTACAATTTCAATGATAATTTTTCAATTAATGTACTTATTTACCTATCTTAACGCTAACGCTTACGCTAATACCGAATTGAGTTTTTGTCTTTGTCATAGTTCATCATTTTATTCGCGAAGAGTTGTATTGCTTATTGGCATTACTTCCACCTTTCGCACGACTTTTTGTTGTACAATAAAAAGCATATAAATAAAAAAATAACGTCTGCCATTCGCATCTGTCTTGGAGAGTACAAGGACTATGTATTAAATAGTATTGATAAGATAATTATCTATTATACCTATTTCTCGTTCAATACTGAAAGCAGATACTTAGTAAATGCATATTATAGGGTCGTAACTTTGACAATACATACATGCTTTAAATAATATGGGAGAAGACTCAAGTCCAAATATCTCTTCAACATTTTCGATAGTCTGTACAAAAATAGAACAATATTGCTACTTGAAACAGGTACTCCAATCACGTGAGTTGGAGAACCACGTGCCTCGTCCACACGGGCCCTACATGCGTTCCTTTTATTGCAGTTGTCGATGTTTTGCAAACTTTGAGTACTATATTTCTATTTGTAAACACTATTATTAAAAAGCAGAAAAGAATACTAAAAAGGTTATTTTGTAATAGAACGTGTGTAGTAAGTAATTTCAAAAAAGTCTCAAAAGCAAAATTAATGTCAAAACATACAATAACTACAAGAACAGCGAAAACTTGCCTTTTTTAAAAATAATACCGTTTTGTTTTTGAAGGCTTCTCTTATGTATCGTCGAAGTTCAGGCTCCAAGGTCCAAGGACCAACTCGAAAGTATACCTAACCAAGGAAGAGATTGAAATAGGTCCAAAATAGAAGTTTTACTTTAGGCATTATATATACGCCACACCTATATTTCATACTTTGTATTTTCGCCGATATAGAAAATAAGTAAATTGTTGCAACATTTAAAGGATTTAATCCATGTTTTTGATCAATTTTCGATGATTCCAAGATAAAAGTGAAACCGGTTTCCTGATCAATAAATAACGGTCATATTTTTATAGCTTTTTAAAATGAACTTGAACTGTATTTATTTTATTTAAACTTTTTGACTTTTCCTTTTTGTTTATTTACAAGTAGGTATTTTATGTTTACAGACCAAACAAAGCACTTGTAAATAAACAGAAACCAATAGATGATTATCTACAAGTACCTACGATTGAATCATACCTAAGTTTGATCACCGATGCGTTGCTACCCCTGAGGACTTTAGTCCTCACTGTATAAGTATAGCCGGCAATCACGCCTCTCCAAACCGAAACACAAGAGTTGCTTCACGGAAGATTGAGGGTGGCGGTGGTACCTCCCCGGTCGAACTAAACGAGTTCTACCACCTGGCAAGTGAAGTGAATATGAACATTATATATGGATTCGTGTATTAGCGATTACCCATGCGCCTATTGTTATGTAGGCATTGTCTTATAATTACGCCAGATCAAAGGGATGAAATCAATTGTTCGTGGTCATAATAATCACATATTGCTTACAGGTACGACCACAACCATATCATGCGATAGCTATCGACATTGGTAAAGGGTGTAGTATGACATAATTGATTTGTTCTATGTTTTACTGGATTTTGTTAACCTTTAAAATAACGAGCAATTTATTTACAAAATCAGTCAAGTGCGTGTAAAATCACCATGTATTTTGTTATTAATCATTTATGTTACAAATCTTTTTGTGGAAATAAAAACAAAAACTGACAGATAAAAAATTCAGGTAACCAAAAAAAGTTCTTTTGTTATTACACTTAAAAAAAATCTTTACAAAATTAGATTCACAGGTAACCAAAACTTGAACCCGGTGCATTTACAAATAAACAACACTTTGTTTGATAAAGGGACAACTTAAAGTTCAGTGAAAGTAAACATCATGAGTTAGACGATAGAGGAAAGCCGATCCCATCTCTTAAGTTTTATCTTATCTAGTTTAAGGTCAACAACATACGACTGGTCCACATCCAAAACCGACATAAACGTTTTGATCCACAAAAGATCGTAATCTTCAAAAATGTCAACAGCAGGAAGCATTTCATCTTTCATTATCGTCACTTTCTAATACATTGTCTGCTCAGAAACAAAGCGAGAGGATTTCACGCATATTTAAGACGATTCACAGCAATCACGGTCCGAGATCATGAGTCAGGGTATCAGCATAATAGCAGTTACAATCTCATAATAAATAGCTTTGGATAAAACAAGTTTTAATACCAATTTGCGGTTAGTTCCACGGTCGTGACTAGTGTGGCCATTTGCTGTGTTCATATTAAGACTAAATTGCCATTCAAAGTTCAACTTCTCCCTTTTGTATTAAAAGTTTAGTTTAAATTGCAACTCTTAGTTCTATTTCTTCTGTTTGTATGATTCCTTCAAATATTAGATTAGGATTGAATTGAGAAATTGGCTAATTTAGATATTTATTATTCGTTTCATTAAATAACTTTTGACATCTTTGTATGTTACGTATTAAAATATGTTTCGAAATACCCATTGACTATAAAGATGAACCAAAAGACTAAATACGACTAAATGCTTTTATCTTTATTTAACCTATAATAACTATGTTTACATGAAATAGTCATTGATAACTTACTGAAATAATACCGCAAGTATACTGATTTCGAACTGTTTCAAAAATTATTAGAATGTACTTTACATACCTACATAAACATCTTACAACAAGAAACATCAATAAATTTTGTATTCTTTTTTCTTTTTGTTTTCTTTTTTTAGTTGTATTTTCTTTATGACTTGTTTAAATAAATATTTATTAATGCATATCCTTATAATTTAACCTAAATACCTGGCGTTACCGATCGTGACTCACTGAACGAATGAAAGAATCGACCACTGTTCCTAAGTAAATTATAACGAGCGAAAGAGATGCTAAGCAGTTTCGTTTGACGCAAAAAATAAATCTGTGAGCCTAGTGAGTCAGCAATTGAGGATTTCACGCCACGTACGTACGGTATGTGGACACAGACCATTTAAAACACATTAACAGACTTCTAAGTATCAGCTGATAACTATTGTAGGTTCGGTTTTTCTATTTGTTTCTATTTTTAACCGACTTCAAGAATAAATAGGTACAGTTATCGACCCTAGCCAACTTGACTACTACGATACTCTCGCTAATTAAAAACAGCGTAAACAATAAATATTTTAATGGCTATGATCCTGAGAATAGATTCCTCAGAGGTCCCGATTTAGAGAAATAAAAAATATCCTCTCCTAATATGCCAAATAGGGGATGAATCTGTTTAAAGTAGTCTTTTCGGGTACGTAGCATACATACTCGTAGATATAGAACTAAAGTGTAAATTCAGGTACCTGTCTGGGTGTCTTACTGGGGCCCGAACCCTTTGCCAGGTGGTAGAACTCGTGTAGTTCGACCGAGGAAGTACCACCGCCACCCTCATAATCCTCCATGAAGCAATTATTGTGTTTCGGTTTGGAGAGGCGTGGTTGCCGGCTATACTTATAGACGAGGCGAACATCTTAGTCCTCAGGGGTAGCAACGCACCTATGATCAAACTTAGGTATGTCTTAATCGTACTTGGGGATGATTACTGATGTCCATGGGCGGCAGTGACCACTTACCATCAGGTGGTCTGCAAGTTCGTTGACCTGCGACCTTGCGACACAGACCAGTGACCACTATCCTATGCAATATGCTACTTCAATATTATGGCAAAATCCTACTTACCCATATGCATTAGGAACACAAATAGAATGTAAAGCGTCAGAATAATAGGGTTGGTAGACAATCGAATGTAGCAACAGGTAAGCCGCTTACGATATCGCCGGCCCTGACCCACTTACCTATATGAGAATTTATTGCAGTTTGTACAAGACGACGGTAATCCTTTTAAACCGATATAATATCCTAATTTACAATCAATTGCTCCATTGTTTAGGCGGAGTTTAATATTGGGGGCTTTTTTTCTCTTTTGTTAACTGTATCTCCTTTGGTAAATACAAAAGGAGACGATATTTTTTGTCTTACGTGTCAACCTTGGCACCAGCTGTATTAATAGGGGCAGAAACATTTCATGCCCTAAAATTAAGCCAATCTTGCATAAAAGTTAAAAAACGATGAAATAATGAATCTCTTGACAGGTGCAATTGTGTGTGATTTCTGACTCTATGCTATTTGAAAATTTTGAGGGCTTAACGTCAGTTGTATATTAGATTTTTTATTTTAAAAGATCGCGTGGCTATTTGGGTTTGTTTTAAAATATAAATAAAAGTTACAACGTAGCCTACATTCTGCATCATGATAGGCGGTCAGACAGAGACGTGAGACCTCTGTATATTTGTCATCAACCAAAATACTATTGAAAATGTAACTGACATGTAAAATGGTCGTATCCTATCTACGTCGTATACATCACGTGCACGTTACGTAGTCGCTGCGTACACGTCAATGGAAAGCTGTTGCTAGAAAATCGCTGGACATACGCCTAAGTAATATAGCGACTATTCTCCTCAACAGAAACACATTTTTTCGTGACAGGTGTCGCTGAAGGTACTGAGCTGATAATTCTGCGGATGAAGATTTGGTTTTAGGATTTGGTAGGCACGATACGTAAGGGGATCGAAACCGAACCGTCGGCATTACATGGCGTCTTGATCATCTCATTACCTAACAGACATCATTCAATCTACAACAACGCACGTTTCGATCGCTTGACATGATGCGTGATTTGGTTTCTTAATTATCCATCTTAACCCCTATCCATCCATATTAATCCATATTCCCTAATAACAACCAACTAAAGACCGCAGTATTACTTAAAAGAGAATTGCATTCTCTGAATTGGATCTTTCAGTTGCCTCCTGTAACAAAGGGAAGAGAACTTTTTATAACAACATGATCAATTAAGCAGAACTCTTATTTCCTCGTACTAGACCATGTGTCATGGTGCTAAAGTAAAGGGAACATTCTTAACGTAAGGTGCGATGAGTCACGGCGCTCTGAGAAACTAGTTCTCATGTTAGACTTATTTTCTCGGTCTTAAGAAAACTATTCTAATAATATGAGATATTTATAAGTTTCTCTTGTAGCATGTAGTCCTCTTGAATGTGAGTTTTAATTGTGGCCCATAGACGTTTGTTGAACTCCAAGTGTGATTGAATTGTATTTGAGGACAAAAGGTATTCGCCTCGCGTGTATGTACAGCCGATAAACGTGCTTCCGAAAAATGAAGAAAGCGATAATTGTTTCACGGAGCATGAGGAGAGTCAGGGTGGCGGTGGTGCCTCTCTGATGGAACTGCAAGTATGCATCTGGCACCTGGTGTTGTGCCATAGGTCCTTGTTTAATATTTTTTTTAAATAAATGCATCTGGCACCTGGTGTTGTGTCCTAGGTCCAAGTTCTTTTAACTTATTTTAAAAATATTGAAATAAGTTGAAGGAACAAAAAATGGACGCTACTCTTACAAGTCCACCCTAAGAGTGACGTGAACACAAATACCAAGGTAGGTATCTGAATTAATTATTTAGGAATCTGCCTGAAGGGTGTCCTATCCGCCCCTTGCATGACTATTGCTGAACACTATTTAACACAAAAATATTAAAGTTTGCATAAAGACTATTATTTTATATAAATTTCGCAGAAAACAACTTAATCCTATTAAAGTGTCTTATGAAAATTTAAAAGGAACCAGAGATAGGTAATGTATAGAAAACGAAGATGCATTCGAAAATCTAAGCTTACTTCTTTGTCATAACATAGATTAAGTGATATGATTAATCACTGTTTAAAGTAAAACCACCTTCCGAACTCTCGTTTTCTAACTGGTTTTAAGGAACCTGTAATGCAAGATCACTACCAGTTAATATTTTGCAAGTAAATATAGAGCTGACACAAATACGGTTAGTGAAAGCAACAGCCCACTGCCCGTGACAATTATTTTCCCGCTGATTTAAACAATCGAAAGTTTAGTCTCATAAAACAATGATTACAAGTACAATCTGACTATGTTATCATGGACGAGTATTCCAATAAATTATAAAATATAATCTAATACATAAAATTCTCGTGTCGCGATGGTTGTTGCTAAACTCCTCCGAAACGGCTCAACCGATGTGTGTGCAAATCGGGTAGGTCTGAGAATCGGTCAATATCTACTTTTTTATACTCCTAAATGTCCTTAACAGTAGTGGTCCATAACTAATTTTATTTACATAATACAATCCGAATAATCTGTATAAAACTAAACACTTGTAACAAGCTCGTTGATAACGTTTTAATGGTCCTTAGAGCTACAAGAAATGCCTAAATACTAAAAGATGAGTTTGGGGGTTGAATGTCTAAGTAGCTACAAACGGTCACACTGAGGAACCCACTGTGGATGCTCCACCCTCTTAAACGTTGTACAGAGACCCACTTTTAGCTTGCACATAATTAATAGTAACTAGGAATTTGTTCTATTTTATCATCATGCCGCACATCGTATTAAATTGAATCTTTAACTATGATATATATAATCGGGCTTGTATTTGTTTTTTATTGTCTGAAGGTAGCAAACATCTGATGGTAAGTGGCCACTGCCGACCATGGACATCATTAATCATCCTCAAGTACGATTGAGTAATACCCTAATTTGATTACAGAAAACATACATGTTCGTTTATTACATTTTGAACAGTCAAAAACATTTATTAACATTACGAACATTACGTTATTATCCAAAACTTCCGAACCTCACTTTGAGAACAAGTAGTATACATGAGCTTATCTCAGTTCTTGGGAGAAAACATGGAATCGTAAACGTCATATTGGATCACGCGAGCGCTCACGTTCGCACAAGTTTCTGTATTTTGTAAATACGCAACACGTGACCATGCATTATGCTTCTTGACTCGTGCCTACATTTATTAACTACATTTATTAGCCTACATTTATAGGTGGTAGAACTCGTGTAGTTCGACCGGGGAGGTACCACTGCCACCCTCATAATCCTCCGTGAAGCAATTTA
>DWNR01004537.1:0-10803 GCA_018250455.1 Polygonus leo
ATCGGCGTGTTTGTATGAGGAGAGTTATGAAAGTGGAAGAAGCTAGGCAAGTATGTCAGAACCGTGCCATTTGGCATCGAAATGGCATTCGAAGATATCGAGGTCAATCTAAGACTATCAAAAAGACATAGTGTAAACAAATATTTTGTGCCCGTCAATACTTAATAAGATGCCAAGTGTGCCAAAAAGGAGTTATATGAAGTGAAAGGGGATGCCTGCAGTACTTGGCAAAGACATAAAATTTATAAATTATTTTTCATTTATTTATTCACTTTGAAGTCGGTTTCATTTATCTTTTATATAAAATTCTCGTGTCACACTTTTAGGTATCATACTTCTCTGAAATGGCTTCATTCGATTTTGTTGGTGAAATCATGAAAATATATGTATATGTATGTATGCACCCCAAATGGATAAGGGTAGTCCACCCCAATTTTTTTATTTTTATTTGTTTATGATGTGACTTTAAAAAATACACACAATCCTAAATTTTCACCCATCTACCATGAACCCCTATTTATAATTAGCGATATTATTTTGTATATGGCATAACAAAGTTTACCGGATCAACTAGTAATAATATAGAATAGAAAGCTGCTCACTTGGAAAAAAAGGCGATTAAGAATCATAAGCGGGCCCCCAGGTACCGGTACGGCTGCTTCAAACTATGAGGTCGATACGACGCGACACGACACGACACGTGACATGACACGACACGACACGTGACACGATACGACACGTGACACGATATTTGTTATTTGAATTTTAACAAGACCACGTTTATAAATTTACCAAAAAAGCAGGCTAAATCTAGATGTCTGGGGTCACATGGATGGCTTCCCTCGCTTGGGATTGGGCAACTTTGTTATGGGTATAACAATTGGTCTGGGGAAAAGTTTCTTCGCATTTCACATTAAAACTGAAAACTTTTTTTTCCCTTACATTTGTTTACGCCTACATTATATAAAAGCTTGATCAATTTTCATGATTATTTTTGTGTAAGTACATTTGGTAGGCTTAAGAATAGGTTTTTTTATATCACTTGGTGATGAGAGTAACCCTATTTTTTTCTGACTAAATATTTTTAAATAGCTGATAGCTGAATTATTTAGGGTGTAAAAGATTATTCATACTAATATGAAGAACCATCTGATTAAGAATAATCTTTTCGAAAATTTTACTTAAAACAGGTAATACTGAAATCGGTCTCTAGTTATTAGGATCATTAGTATCACATGACTTACACAATGGAATCACTTTAATATGATTCATCAGGTCCTGATCAACACACATATTGAAAATAATTGCTAAATAAGGTACCAGGTATTCATTGATTGATTTGCAAACTTTAATAGATATTCCATATACAGGGTGTCCCAAAATTCAACGATAATCCGTGAACTGGAGGTAGACCTGCTTATGCCTGTCATCATGATGCCTGCTCATGCATGTGATCATGTGTGTATGTTTCTCTTCAAATAAATCGAGTTGTTGCCATTTATCTCCAAAACCACTGGTCCGATTTTAATGTGGTTTTCAGTGATGGGTTCGGATTTGATTGGTGCATTTTTACGCTAATTATCTCTCGTCAAATGAATTATTTAAGTCGGTTATTTAAGTCGAATTGTTGTATCCTGTTTCAATAACATTTTAACCGTCGTGGGCTTTTTCAAAAATTTTAATTTGTTTTTTATCTATAACTTCAAGATTGAGGACACGGTCTTAAAATACCACTCTAGGATATAAAATCGAATTTCCTCGCGTCAGATGCAATAATATATGTACTTTGTGACAGAAGATTGTATTCAGATTGGCAAAGCGCTAGAGTAATGGGACCACTGTCGCGAAGGAAATGTATTTTTGATGCCATCTTTTTGAATTCGCACGAGAAATTGGATTTAGTAGGGCTTAGTGTAGAGGGTACCAAGAGAGTAGCATAGATACCCGGTTTTGCAAGAAAGGCAAGGTAGGTTTTGCAAGACAGACAAGGTAGGTTTTGCATGACAGGCAAGGTAGGTTTTGCTAGAAAATCAAGGTAAGTTTTGCATCGTGATATCGAATTATTGAATTTGTCGGATTATAGAGTACTGCCTAATACAAGTTTTTGTGCGGATTATTTAAAAAAAACCTTGTAATCCAACATATTTCAAATTAAAGAATCTATTTAGACTACCAATGATACCACACAATTTTGTAATATGCAGGTACCTACGTGGAATTCAGTAAATTTATCATCACAATTGATGACTTATTATAAAAATTCCATTAGTGTTATAGAACTTACAATAAATTATACCTACAGTTATTTAACGGAAACGTTACGGAAAAACATCTATCTATCTATATACATATAATAAAGCTAAAGAGGGTCAAAAGTCTGTACATGGAAGATATTCGTAAAAAAATTGTCTGGGGATACTTAGAATCGATAACAGACCACGTTCCAACAGTTTTTAGAATTTTTGTCTTTGGCAAACTTTACTAATCTATTGAGAAGATCCCCGGCCAGATTTTAGGCCATAAAAATTCAAACCCTAAAAGGAGGGATAGCGGGCGGAGCCGCGGGCACAGCTTGTATCTATATAAAAGTGAAAGGTCAGTCACTCACTCATCACGAAGCCTCAGAAACTAAGAGTGCTAGGAGTTTCAAATTTGCATGGAGGGTTGTTTTATGACCTAGGTGTTCACTAAGACGAGATTTTGCGAAATTCGACCCCTATGGGGTTGTTTTTGGAGTTGATAGTTTGTACGAAACTTCGTTATTTTGATGTGAGTTGAGAATATGCGGGATTTTAATCCAACGATTATCAATTTTTCTAGTATGTATAAATAAAGACCGTTGGAAGCTTCAACTAGGTTCAGGTCTGTAACATGAATCATGAACGTTTGTCACGTGAGATTTGGGCCATCGAAAGGCTGTTATTGTCGTCCTGACTTCTTATTTTTTGTAGGTACCTAATTGAGGCCAGCATCGTCTGTGTAAAGGTAAACTTTTTAACATAAAATCGATTACAACCTTCAGATTAGAATATAAAGATGGTAGAACTGTCAAGTAACTATAATATCAACTGCTACTTTGTTCGTTACAAAAATTTGAAGCGGTAACAGATGGAAACTGAGACAAAGAAAACAAACTGAGAAGAAGAAATCCACTTCAAAACCACAAATGTAGTAGCTAAAAAGCGAATAATTGTTTTGTAATTTCAATGTTGGCGTCAAGTGTACCGTGCGGAAAAGAGGAGACATTTACATCGGCGAGCTAAAAGTTAACATACGTTATACGATATGTAGATATATATATGTAGAGGCGGTTGGTTCAATTAAGCCCAGAGGACGGTAACATGTATCGTGAAACAGTTTGTTAAGTGACATGCGGGTCCTCAAAAGGCATGCGGTCTTGACTTCTCGTATTAGATTTTCCAAGATACGAATTTATTGAGACCATCACAGATTGTGCCTAGCTTTTAGAACATAAAAAAATTATAAATTTAAGATAGTTAAACTGTAAAGTAACTATTGTGTCAATAGCTACTTTGTTTATTACGTAAAAAATTAAGCGTTAGTAACAGATGGAAATAAATGGAGACTTTAGCAGTTAAAAATAAATAAAAATATCTTTCCAAAAAAGAAAAAAATCAACTTCAAAACCACAAATGTAGTAGCTAAAAAGCGAATAATTGTTTCGTAATTTCAATGCTGGCGCCAAGTGTACCGTGCGGAAAAGAGGAGACATTTACATCAAGATTGCAAGAAACGTGACGGGTTAAAAGTCGACATACGATACACGATATGTAGATATGTACCTATGTAGAGGCGGTTTGATACTTCAATTAAGCTCAGATATCAGAAACACGAATCGTGAATCAGTTTGTCAAGTGAGTTTGGGTCATCGAAAGGCTATGTTATTGTAATTTTGACTTGTTGTTTCATAATTTTTCGTAGATACGAATTTATTGAGGCCATCACAGATTGTGCCTAGCCTTCAGAACATAATCGCATTGTTATCTTCAGGTTATTATTTTAAGATGGATAAACTGTATAGTCATTATTTACTCTAACTCTGTGGATTTTCGCCAGTTGGTAGAGCCTGTGGAGTTCGATTCGCCTGGGGCACTACCACCGGAAGTACCCATTTATTTATTTTCGATATTCACCAAGACTGTTCAGCTTTATTACGGTAGAGACTTAAACATACCAAACTTAGATAGAATTCCAACTTTCTGGAGTGAATTAATATCCAACAGTGGCTACTTCGACACTATGGAGTAAGTTGTTTCGTCTACTACAAAAATAATTAAAGCTAATTGGTAACAGATGGGAATAAGCTGGGACTGACATCAGTTAAATTAAATAAAATACAAATATAAAGAGCTGTGGTATACAGGCACATTATCTAATTGTTTTTAATATCACATTTTTATTACTACTCAAAGGTTCAAATGTAGGTATTTTTATAAAATTCACCTTTGAACTTAATTCTATAAAAGCGTTCTCTACCATCTACCTCTCTCCACTCTTCACTTAGGTGAAGCAGAAACGAATGAAGACCGTATAAAAATTAGATAAAAAATAAATTCACAGTATTTTTCCATATTGCGGAATAAAATTCAATGAAAGCCCTTGTCGTTGTAGTAAGTTGCACGATGGCACATAACCCTTTGTGCGTGAGTTCAACACGCACTAGGTATTTTGTTTTATAAATTTTGTACTTAAAGACGGTGCCATTTGGCACTCGATACACTCTAACTACCCCGTTAGGGATTTGGCGTGAAGATGTGTGTGTGTGTGTATTAATTCTTTTAAATTCATTCTCTACCAATCAACTTAGCCGAAGGAGAAATAAACGAACATAGCATGGAAATATGATACAAAATAAAATTAATTTTCATAGTGAGTGCACATTATAAATTGGGTCCTTCAGCAGAATGATGCTCAACGGAAAACCTTGCCCTCGAAACACAGGCACAACTTGCCCATTATCTGCGTAAAGGAATGTTTTATCGAGTATATCGGCTTATCGTGATAGTGCAGCGTACACTGAAAGCTTGGCGTGGTTTTTATCTCAAATTACATTATTTCGAGATATTTCGAGAGCAAAAACGGCCTTTATCCAAATTTTGCCATTCTATTCACTACATTCTAATTTCCTGATATGGTCCCTGTCGCCAATAGGCATGGGCCCTTTAGCACACTGAAGCTTATCGAAACACAGGCACAACTTGACCATTATCTGCGTAAAGCAATGTTTTATCGAGTATATCGGCTTATCGTGATAGTGCAGCGTACGCTGAAAGCTCGGGGTGCTGTTTATCTTACATTACATTATATCAGGACGAGAGCAAAAACATATATGTGGAAAGTATGGCAAAATTATATATAGGCCATATTCAAATTTACCTCACTAACTCACTTTCTACACTCATAGCCCCGCAGTAGCATTCCCTGTGTGTGGGTGTCATGGACACACGAGACACCAGAAGAATGCACTAACACCCAGACTCAAAACAGAAATCCAAATTCATCATTAAAAAAAATATCTTTGGCCGGGAATAGTACCCTGGACCGTAACTCCACTGCGTGTCAAACCGGCGTAGTAAGCATTACTTCTGCATTACATACTATTTTTTATTGTCTTAAGGTAGCAAAGGAGCATGCAATTCACCTGATGGTAAGTAGTCACTGCCGCCCATGAACATCAGTAATCATCCCCAAGAACAAATGAATCACACCTAAGTTATATTACAGATGCGTTGCTACCCCTGAGGGCACCCCGTGTTCACCCCGTGTGTAAGTAAAGCCGGCAACCACTCCTCTCCAAACTGAAAAAAAAAACTTGCTTCATGGAGGATTAGGAGGGTGGCAGTGGTACCTCCCCGGTCGAATTTTATGAGTTCTACTAACTTGAATAATTTATCTTATTTAACGTAATTAATTTACAGAATTAAGACTTTACTTTAATACATTCTATGTACGTGCAGAACATCTTTCCGATATAGATAAGAGCCCCCACGAAATCATTCACGTAAAATGTTGCTTAGGCCAAACTTGTTCGCTTTGTCGCAACGTCATAATATTCCACTGCTGGGATTGGTCTCTTCTGATAAATCTAGGCCTTAATTCTTTCTGCTGATCTGAATGAAAACGAATCAACACTAAACCAACACAGTGGACTATATATTTTAGAAGAATAGCAAGAAATCTTGATTACCTACCTAGGACTACCCTAGTACATAGACAACTTTTTGTCATATCCATTGAGTTATATACGTAAGTAGATTTTGCTCGCGACTTCGTCCGCGTAGAAGTCGAAAATCCCTTGGATGCAGAATTTGGAAAAATCCTTTCTTAGTGCTCACTTAGATCATGAAAGGTTATAGGAAAGGTAGGAAAATGATTACCAAATTTCAGTTTCTAGGTACGGTAGTTTCGGCTGTGCGTTGATATGTCATGTCAGTCAGTTAATCAGTTTTGCCTTTCATATATATAGATAATATAGAGTAACAATGTTTTCTTAATGGAAATGAAAATAAATAAATCTAGGGAGACTTCAAACATTACAATCCCTACAATTTCTGAGCCAAAATAAAAAGAAAAGTATTCTCCGGAAAAGAAAAACAATAATAAAAAGTGGAATATTATAACGATCATTATCATCTCATTATAACAATCTCTTTTGTATGTATAAAGAATAATTTATCATAATGTTTTTAAAGATACTGCAAGAAATTAACAATCTTAAGACTACTCGCGTGGCGCAGCAGTAACCATATCACACGTATGACTCAGATAGTCTCGGGTTCGATTCCGGGTACACAGAAAATTTGAGACTGGAAAATCATCCTGACTATGAGTGTAGTGTGTTATTTTGTTATTTGTTTAAGCAGTGATAGTCTAATCCCAGTGGATATAAAACTCGACCTTCCAAACATAGCGTTTGAATCCAGGAGGATCAGCGTTTGAATTCCAGACATAGCTAATGGTTTTAAATTAGCAATACAAATGAACTTCTTTGCATTAACAATGAAGTCTATCAATTTGCATTTGATCAGGGTGGTAGGTAAACTAGCCTTCGTTCTGAGATTACATCCAAGATTGACCGTGAAACAATACAGTCAATGCTGATTACATGTGATCTGATCTGATCATAGTGTGAAACATTTTGAAAAATATATTTCCAAAATGCTAATATATTTTTCTAAGTGACCTACCTTGACAATATATTTCATTGTATATTACAGAGAAACCTCATGCTTCTTTCCAAATATGTACAATATTAATAAAAACATAATTCGCATAATATTAACTCATTAGCTACACATGAAAAATCTGCGATCTATTTCAGACGCAACTTTGAGCTATTGATCAGAAAATTATTGATTGGTGACAGATTAGAAATGCCTAGCTCTTAATTAACAAAAACTAAATACACAACAGTACTAAAACTTCAACGATCACTTACCATAATTGAAATTAAGATTCACGAAGCGATTTTATGGAGGAGTAACTTTAGCACATAAACACAAAACTTCAGTCACTTTGCACGTATTTTGTATGGCGGTTTGGCACACGTTCGCGCGGGAAGCTTGCCTATCTAAACTGACTCGATTCAACTCTGCAAAGTGATGTCATGAAAGTAACGAGAGCGACGCCTTTAGAAAAAGTTGTAAATTCCATTAATCTCTCGTTTAATTGCGAACATAAGCTCTGTTTCGCCCGTGATTCTTATTTTATGTGTGATTCTTATTTTTAGAGCTCGTAAATGAATAATCAGATAGGGTATAGGTTATCATATTTGCAGCAAAGGTGATACACAAAGCATTAAAATATTGTATATTTTTATTTATACATAAAAATCTCGTGTCGCTATGTATGTTCAGAATAAACTCCGAAACTACTGAACCGATTTAAATAAAATTTTGTACGCATATGTAACTTGGTCCAACTTGAGAGATAGGATAGTTTAAATCTCGTTTCAGACCTCAATTTTTATTGGAAATTTGACGTTACTGGCAGAACCACGTCGCCGGGACTGCTAGAATATTATAAACAGCTAGTATATGTATATATGTATGTGAGTTTATTTGTTCCTTTTTCATACACTTTATATTAAAATATGTGACAAAGAAATGGACATTTAATGTTAATTGGATCTACATTTATCCGCAAGTTTAGAATGACCATTATTAACCTTACGACAACGACCGGAATTGAACCCACACTTACGTAAAAGGAATTACAAGGTGTTACTCATTTTCAAAAGAAACTAAATACTTAAGAAAATGTTGATAGAAATGAACGTTTAAACAACATCTAAGTCTTTTGAAACTGTATTAAACGGTATCAATTCATTCAGCAAAGAAGCCAGTAGTTTTCTCTCTACTAAATTAATATTTACTCAACTATCGTTTCTATTAAGCTTTTATTTATCGGTTCCAAGAGGTGAAGTCGGATAAATATAAGAAAGTTTTATGCATCCCAATGAACAACAACAAGTTTAATACCCCTACTGATATTTCGCAATTGGTTAAATTATTTCACGATTTAATTCAATTATAACTTTTAGTTAATATTGTTATACTTTTGACATTTGAAAGATTAAACAATAATAACCTAGTGATCAACATTCCTACCAGAAACTAATGGGTCCGGGTTCGACTCGTATGTACGTATTAGAATTAAATTATTAAACGACTTCAAAGAGGAGGAGGTTCTCAATTCGTCTCTGTCTTTTGTATGTTTGTTGCGGGGCTACTCCGTAGGGCGGTCCCATTTTTATAGCTACTACTTGACCTTAGACTATGAAGATATACCAGGAAATTCATCAAGCTGCTATGCATAATGTGCAATATTCCCGTATAATTTCATTGTTTATGAACAGATTTCAATAATTATTTTTCTATGAGTTCAGTATAGTGTCGAAAAGGCATCATATTTTTTTCATAATTATTTGACCTTGGACGTCGGAGGTACATCACCGAACTCCTCAATATCTAATGTGAAATGCGTAGTATATATGGTATACTAAAGTTTATGATCAAAGAAGTCCGCTACTGGCATTTATTGCGGAAGGCAGCAGGAATTTCAAAGAGGCATATAGGTGCCAAAGTAACTCTGTGTTACCTATTTGCCTCTTTGAAAGTACTGTTGCGAATATTAAGCCGACACTACATGACAAGTTCCGATATAAAAAATTGTATATTATTTTCGCTTTTAATTCATTTTAAGTAGGTTTTATTTATTGTATACGAGCAGATTTCCGCAACTTTAACGCACACGCCCACGCAAATACTTTCATCCGCATTTAACGCTTTAGGGAAAATATTTTCAAAAGTTAGTGCTCACTTTCAAAAAGGGCCAAAATCACGATGTCCCATATAAACTTTGCCCCCGTTTTTCATCCCCTTAGGGGTAGAATTTCAGAAAATCCTATCTTATCGGATGCTTACGTCATACATATTATCATGATAGTCCAGAGCTAATCGACCAATAAAACTTGTATTACCTACGTAGGTGCGTAAAATTCTAGGCGAAGAAACATTCTATTAATTTTATATCCTCACTTATGAGGATTCTTGGTTTCGCTTTGATTTTGGCTTCTACTGATATGTACAAAGCTATACGTCTCCCTTATATTAGAAAAACCGGGATTTCCAACATGAGAAGACGGAATCATCGGACATTACAGTATCGGATAAACTCCCCACATGTTGCTAAATACCCAAAACCTTTTCCTTGCTTTTGTTTCCTTCTGTTCCTTTCTTAGTCAAATAGTTACCTTTGTGACATGAGATCCATTCACATCATTGGGATACAGGCGCGGTTCTAAGAGGGGGGGGGGGTTCACAGAGTTCATGACCTCCCCAAAATTCTTACTGTCAAATTGCAAAACAAAAAACCAGACGTTCAAAATGTTATTACGTTTTGGCAATAAAAATAGAAGACTTCCATTTGTTTTATGATGTCATTCACATTATTATACTCAGTATTTTTGTGTAATGAAACCCCCACCCCCCCCAAAGTTTAGTATGACACCCCCAAAATTTGAGTTTGCGACCGCGCCTGTTGGGATAGAAACGATTCTTTACTGATGATGAACGCGCCTATTTCTACGGCTCGCCCACTTACATTATCTTTGATTTTAAGTTATCGAGACATCTTTTTACCCAAGAAATACTCCAGAAGATATTTTTGAATAAAGAAAATCTAACTATCTAAAAAATAACTATCTAAAAATCTAACTGAAGTAACGAACTAAACATCATATTCTCGAGTGAAGGTTAAGTTAGTTTTACTATTGATTTGATCAATATCATATTTTCCAGATACCACATCTACACACTACACTACCATCTGGTAATGGGATATATGGTAAAAGGGAAATAACGTTATCGTTTTTAATATAGTGTATAAATCAAAAGACAACCTACAAAAACATTTCATTCCTTACGTACCATAAAGATAAGTACATATAGGTATAGATCAGTTTCGACAGCGCTTTTTGAGAGCGCTTTCAATGGGGCATAAGAAGGCTCAGAAAACATTAGGAGGCATTAGAACCGACAAGGGTAGCGAGGACAGATTAAAAATACCGAAATCCCGAATTTCCTGGTACGTAACCACTCTTTAACGATTTAAAACTTGTTAAGATGAATATATATAAGAAATATATATATAAGAAAAAAAATGTCAGTGAACTCGATTAATAATAAATGCTTCTGAAAAGCGATATCTATATATATAAAAGGCAAAACTGATTAACTGACTGACATATCAACGCACAGCCGAAACTACTGTACGTAGAAA